>JBANSL010000014.1:35829407-35914407 GCA_037127255.1 Persicaria tinctoria
AAAAAAATAGTGGAATCAAATACAATATGACCAAAATAAATATAAAAAAACATATAATTTCATGAAAAATATAGTGTAATCAAACACAATCTCTACAAAAAATAGTGTAATCAAACACAATATCACCAAAAAAAAAAGTGTAGTCAAACAAAGAAAGAAGCTGAAGAGTAAAAATCAACCAAAACACTGTAATCAACCAAAACACTGAAAATGAATAGTTAATTAGTAATTTTACACATATTGGCCCAAATGAAAACTGCATAATCTCTTCAATACAACAACCAGCTATGTGATAACTAGTGATTGCACGGCTACCTGAACATCATTTCTCCACCTCTTCAATTCAATATCCATTGACAGAAATAGTTTGGTGACAGTAGTTTGAGTACCTAATTTCTACTGGAAGAACTCCCAATTTCAATACTCGGCGACGAAGATCAACGAACCAAACTCAATTCAGAATCTCTAACTCACAAACCTTGAATCTTCCAATCCGTATTCTCTAGACGAAACCAAACGATCCTACAAGCTATGAGAAATCAAGAAGAAAAGGAATAATTCAACGAACCGAGTGAGGATCCAAGTGCTTGACATTGTCGATTTCCGGGTTGAGGAGGAGAACGGAGACCGGCGAATCGAGCGCAAACATCGGCCGGGGGAGGTTATCCTCCCTGCAGAGAAAGAAAACGACATCAACGACGGAGACTTTCCCGACGCAACGGCAAGCATCGGGAGCGGAGGCGGAGGCGGCGACGATGGCAACAAGGAGATTTAGATCGAACGGTAAGGGTTTTCTGATCGAGGAGGAAGCCATATTCGCCCCCTCCTCACCGTTGTCATCAACCACGGAAGAGGAAGAATCGCAGTCACTCGAGCAATCCTCCGGCCCCGACGACGGTGACCTCGCGCTCTAACGAGCAGCGATTCAAGGTCTTTTTAAGGCGAAATCGGAGATGTAGGCGGCGACGCTCCCATCCCTTGGTGATGACGAAGGTCGTTGGGCGGCGACGGGACTTCGCATATCCGAGGAGGCGGCAGATCAGATATGTAGGCGGCGGATACGGCGGATAAATCGGAAAGGAAGGAGGAAGGAGATCTGTGCGAGCGCTGTCATCAGATCAAGAGGTGAGCGTCGGCGATTGGTGTCATCAGATCGAGAGGTGAGCACCATGAGGAGGCGGTGAACGCAGTCATCAGATCGAGCTCATCTTCTCTCGATAATCCAGATCCACTAATTTTTCAGATCTGGCGGCCATAGTCTTCCCTCTCAGAGGCGTGTTCTCGCTTCGGCCTTTCCACGGCCACCGACGAGTCCTTTTTCAACATCGTCCTCGCAGATGCATCTCGGTTGTTTCGGATTCGCCATCTCGGAGTTCTTCAATGGAGGCGTCCTCCTCCTCCATTGCAGTTCTCTCGATCTTTGTTTGACATGGAAAAAAAATGAGGGTATAATTTAATAAGCAAGGGTAAAACGGGGTTTTTAAAAAAAATTTGGGACATTTAGCAAAAACTGATTTTAAGTGGACATTTTGCAAAAAAGGGTTGCAAAATAGACATTTAACCAAATATCATCCATATATATTGGATGTATGAAATGAAATATTGGGTTGGTGATAATTAGCAACTACTTCCGTGTCACAAAATTTGTTGTTTTATTTTTGACATGTTTTTTAAAAAGTTAAAAACTCTATAAAATATCAATTTTTTAAATATTTATTTAATAATTTCATAGATAATTGTATAAAGTATAAATTTTTTTTGTAAATTAACAAAATCATTGATATTTTATATAATATTTTAGCGTTATTAAAAAATGTGTCAAAACTAAAATAACAAATATTGTGACTATGTATATATATGACGTATATGTGTGTGTGAGACAGTATGTATATATATGATCGATGCATGTATAAATGTATTTGTATAATTGTATACAAAGCTAGATTGGAAGAACAAAATGATTTAATATCACTAGCTTCTGATCGATGCCAAACAAGATTAGATATCTGCGGGGACCATGCAAACTTCTTGATCAGACATTGCACCTTAATTCATTAATTAATATATATATACAGACAGAGGGAGAGAGAATATACACTGCGCGATCGCAGTCGCAATTGAACTCCATTATTAGTACATGAGTATAATGTCAATTCATCCCATCGATATCAATATCAGTGTCATTACATCAATTCACCACATGTACATATATCATCGCATTTTATTACGGAGTATATATATAATCGTCTAGCTAGTTAAACCAAAGTTGTTTATCATATATGATATCGGGGTAATTAATACTTTTATGTATTCCTGTATATATACTTTTTATTGATGGACCACCAACTATATATAGAGAAAATAAAGATCAAACAAATAATCAAATTTACAAAATAAGCACACCATAACCGTCCATTTTTGTCAAACTTATACACTATCTCAATCAACAAGCCAAGATATACAAGAAGTGGGAAAACCAAAAAAGCCATCAAATCAAATCAAACCCTCTTCAAGTCGATCTCTTATGAATGACGACCGGCCGTGAAAGCGATGGATACAATATAAACTAGCTAGTATATTTCTCCGTTTCCCAATCCACCCAGTACTGTATATGCTTAATTTACACCAAATTAAACCATATCAAACTAAGCACAGGACTATATATATATGTTTATAGTCACAAGTCAAATTGATGCACAAATATTAATATATATACTATATTTGATTGATATTACAATCCCCCAAATCAATTCAAGCTATCTAGCTAGCTTAATTAGGGAGAGGAACACTCACATGAAGCATCCACAACTTCCTCCTCTTTCCGGTGGAAGCTCCGGTGGCAGCCACAAGCGGCACACACAAACGCCTCGCGGGTTCCCTCCTCTCCGCTCGCCAAGAATTCTCTGCACCCGTCGACAGCGTAGCCCCCAATACTCGCCGCGTAGTTCTTTTGGCACTCTATGTACCTCACTGTTCGTACCGCTGATGAGTTGTTGTGGTTCCTTCTCCTCGACACATCCGATCTCCTCATCACCACTTGCCTCTTCTTCATTATCAAAACCTTATATATATATATGTATATAATATCCACTATGGGATGTGTATATATGTACGTGTGTAAGCAAGAAGGATAAATTGATGGTGAGATATATGATGGAGTTTTTGAAGGATCATATATATAGATAGAAATAGGTATGTCGGCAACAATGGAGGAATGGCAAACAAGGAAAGACTAATTGATATATATAAAAGGAGATTATAAAATTAAAAAGATAGACAAGATAGCTAGGTTTGTTCGAGGGTTAGAATTTTATATTTTAATTTATTATATTTTTGGGGGGGTTCCGCTTTAATTTGGTTAATTTGAAGGTGGATGGAATTGGTGGGTGGGTGGTTGTGTTGATGTGAAAACCCTAACCCTAGCTAGCTACTACCTAGCATGTCTATTTATCTACTGTTTTGATGAAATAGTCACCATTGACTAGTACGTACTGCAGCTAGTTCATCCCGTACGTCATCCCCCAAAATACTCAATGAGGACCCAGTGACTCAACTCTCCATGTCTCCTCCCTATCCTTCCAAAGGCTCTTATCTGAGCCGAATATCTCGGGCTCAACTCAGACAAGCTCGAGCTCGGCTCATTCCACTAGTACAAATACACCATTTAACGTCTTTTAAAAGACGGTTTTTATTAAAAAATGCCATTAAAAATACCTTTTACGACGTTTAAATATAAAAACGTCATATTTTTTACTTAAAATATTATGTATTAGACTCGAACCGAGCCTGAGCCCACCTTGAGCCCAAGCTCGAGCCGAGCCCAAAAGCTCGATTAGGGTAGGGAAATTACAATTTACAAGTTTACCCCTAGGTTTACTTGTGAGTTTCATTGTCTTGTTGAGCATCTGCCTCTCACCCTTCCACACTATCCAGCCGTTTAGGGTTCCTCTTTCACTCTCTTCCCCACACTTCGGCGACTCGACGTTTGCAGATCCGAGATCTCTTTCCAAGATATCTCTTGACTGAGATCTCTCCCCCCCCCCCCCCCCACAGATATGAGTTCGACGATTTAGTCATTTAGACTTCCTATTTCACTCTCTTTCCCATAGTTCGGCGACTCTGCGTTTGTAGATTTGAGATCTCTCTCCGAGATCTCTCTCGATTTCTCCCCATAGATATGAGCTTGGTGATTCAGCCATTAAAGCTTCCTCTTTCACTCTCTTTCACGCAGATCTGAGATCTCTCTCCAAAAGTTCTCGACGACTCTCAACCCTTGGCAAATCTGCCCTCTTTCAGTCTCTTTCCTGCAGATCTGACATCTCTCTTTAAGAGCTCTCGACAACTCTCGGCTTTGGTCGAATCTACCTCTCTCCCTCTCTCTCTCCTCCCCTAACGTCAATTGTGATTTGTGAAAGTGAAGTTGTGAAGGGTATGACTATCCTTCGAACCCTTTTCTTGAAATTGATTACTATCTTTCCAAATCCTGATTTTGATGGATTCTTTTGCCTCAAATTTTTGAAATTGATCACAAATCTCTCATATCTCTTGACTTCGTCACTCGACTTCTCTCTCCCCGTCCACAACTGTATAGACAAGTCTACAACGGTTCAACAGTTTGATATGTTTTACTGTTTAGAGGTGTATGTTGTAGATTTCAGTATAACCGTATATGCATTGATAATTTGGTAATTTGTATGTTTTACACTTAATTATAGATTCAAAAATCTTAGGATATGTGTTCATGATGCGACCCGAAGATTGATCCAACAAGTTTCAAGCTTCGATTAAGAACGAGAACAAAATTTGACACACACGACTTTTTTTTTGGGATTTTTTTTCTAGGTTTATGATAAAGTAAGACAAGATATGAATGGCTAAATCTAAGAGCATCTCACCCATAGATTTACCAAACTCGATCTCTAACTCATCGGCATCTCACTTCCGAGCAATCAAGCCTTTGTTTGAACAACTCTAACAAGCATCTCATCGGAAAAGAGTTAAACAAACGGACCATTCATCGGCCTCTCACTCTGGAATGGGTTGTCAAAATGACACCTCACCAAATCAACAAAACACACACACTTTTTTTCCAAAAATTATCAACTAAGATCTTATTTTTCATGACAAAGGTTTATGCATTTTATAGCCATAAAACAAGCAACAATTAAAACAACAAATTAAAGACGGAAAAGATGAAAAGTATCTCAGAATTGATGGAGAAAGGTGGCCAGCCCAGTTCTGGAGGGAAACTAGCAACGAAATAAATATAGAATATAAACAACGAAACCAACTCTCTATCCAATCAAATAAAATTACAAGAATCCCTCTCGTTGTAGTGGTAGGGTATTCGGGATCGTGTCCATGAGGAAGCGTGTCAACGCTCGCCTTTCAAGTCCTAGATCCCTCTCAAAATTGACTAGAAAGTACTCGATGTCGAGTAAAAGTACTCGGTATCGACTAAACTTGTCGACCTTACCTGCATTTGCACAACAGAAGATGAAAACAAGCCAATGTCGAGTAGAAATCTACTCGATATCGACTAGAGGTACTCGACGTCGACTAAGAAGTAGTCGATGTCGAGTAAGTCAGTGCAGAAAATCGTAACTTTAATGAAATCAAAACAACGAAAGTAAACACGAAATTGGTGGATGTAAATCAATAAACTAAAAGCTCCTAGAATCGGGGTTTCAACGCCACAACGAAAACCATATAAGAATCGTGCTAAAGTTATTAAAGATCATGCCTTTTCATCAAATAACTTTCGTCATTAACAATTAGGAAGATAGAGGCTTTCACATAAACCCTAATTGTTACTAACCATTTTCACATAATTAATCCAAGTTTGCATTAAGATCACTTTCGCTTCAATAACACAAATAAGGATCACCTTCGACTGTCACAGAAGAATCATGTAAATCAGGAATAGAAGATGAAATCGCAATAAAGATTGTACCTTTGATGCATTACATTACATAGCTACCGTCAGACACACCCCAACCCTAGAAGTTATGTGACTACTTGCTCTTCATCATAACAAACATCAATAATTTCATAAAAGAAATAACTTGCATTAATATAAAAAAAAAAGCTAACAACCGAAAAAAGCCAAATCCGCTCTCACCTCTCCAACTCCACTCGGCCAGAAACTCCTCTAAAACTTTATTTCCAAGTCGCTATTGTATTGTGTGTAAATGGGAATGAATAAAAACTAGCCCCTAGGGCTTTATTTATAGTGTTTAATCCCCGCTATCCAAGGAAAGAACAACTCTATCGATATCTAAATCCTACTTATCTCTTTCCTAAGATATAACTTTGGGAAATATAACAAATAAAACAATTAAAATTCCCCAAAGTAACTATAGGAATTTACTAATGTGGATAAATATCTTCAACTTGATAGATCTTCACGTTCCTTGGTAGGTAAGTAATCAATCCCTCAGACTCCTACTCGACTTTGACTCAAATTCAGCTTCTGGGATGTACTCGATATGGAGTAAAGTACTCAACATCGAGTAGTCTTCGTCTGCTTCTCGGATTCGTCCTCGATCTCGGCTAGGATTACACTCGACAGGTACTCGACATCGAGTAGAGTACTCAACATCGAGTAAACTTTGTGCTCTCGAGTGATCTTGTCCTCTACTGGTGCTTTGATGGTGATTTCGACCACATTGTACTCGACATCGACCAGAGTGGTCGACGTTGACTAGTCCTGCCGAGTGGTGTTCTTCTCTTCTTCTTCTCGATGTGTTCTGGTTCAGCTTCTACTCGACCTTGGGCTTTTTGTGGTCGACCTCGAGCTCTTTCATAATTTTTTTTCCATTCTCTGAATTGCTTGTAAAGTGTCTCGATTTCCGTGAAATTAAACAAAAACTAGTGTAAACCTCCATAATTGGCAAATAAGCATAATTTACACATATTCTATATAATTCTAACCCGATGACATGAAATGCATACAAAAATCGATATTAAAGTTAATTCAAAACATGGCAAAATAGGCGCACATCAAGCCCCCTGGTGGAAAATGAAGGGTTGGATGTCATCATGAAGTGTCAAAAACTATCAAGTTCCATTGAATGAATCACGTTCAATGCATCTTCATCTATTCCGACTTCATTCAATGCATCAGGAAAACTGTCCAGATTTCGAACTGCTGGATTATTGCAAATTTCGGATCTAATTTTGGATGCTTTCGGATTTTTGGTCTTCATGAAAGATGTAGCCCTTCAAATTAGCTTCCCAACAAGTACTCAAAGACCTTCATCGGACTAATATTACCCATTTTATGACTGAAACACTAAACATGCGTCGGAAGAGCCTGAAATCACATCATCCTCCCCTCCTTTGAAGAAGATTCGTCCTCGAATCTTGCGTTTCCCTTCCAAAAAATACGATACGCCTATGTAGGTTGGATCTACGTAAGGTATTGATGGTCGGTCCCGTACGGTTCTCAAATCGGTGTTGTCTTTCCAAAAAGGTACGATACACCCTTGTACATTTGATCTGCGTAGTCCACTTCAATTATTGCAACCGCGACGGCTCTGAAGAGGATATGGTTGAAAGTGATGGAATCACATAAAGCTTTGTGAAATGATCATTTATTTATTTCCCAATATCGGGAAATAAATAAATGATCATTTCACAAAGCTTTATGTGATTCCATCACTTTCATCCATATCCTCTTCAAAATATATCTAAGAAGGAATGGTGTTCTGGCTACTCGGTAAGTAAAAATTGTAAATGGATGGATTATTAGAATCATTTGCTATTGACGATTCAAGCTTGGAGATTGAGAAACAATTAGGATTTTGATATGGATTACATTTATCACTAAATTGATATGGCAGATCCACTTAAGGACAAGTGAGATATTGAAGGAATAATGTCTTTTTTAAAGAATGTGTAATGCTTAGCTAGAAGCCAAATATGATTTATGAATTAGTTAGATTTAATTTATTACTATTTTATTTAGGTTCTATAAGGTCACGCACAAATAAGTATTGGGAATTAGATGATGATGATGATTATGATGATGATGATTATGATGATATGTTAACATTGTTGATATAGTCTTGATTGAAAGATATGGTCGATAGAAAATAAAAGATAACTTATTGGGAATAAGTTTGACCTGAGAGGAAATTAGGTCTTTTGGCCTAGTATCCTTCCCAAATTAATCCATTGTTCTCCGAGCAACCCAAATTTGTTGAATGTCTACCCGATCGGTTTTGTTTTTTACTATATGTCTCCCCTCTTTCCCTCTCTTTTGTTTCAACGACTTTCTTCTTTCTCTCGATCATTCTCTTCACATAGTTGATTATCATCTTCCTCTTGCTCAAAATCTTCGTTGAAACTAACAATGGTTGAATCAAGAACGATGTGGAAGGTTAGTGTACTTTCAAAATGCTTCCTTCTCACTTTCTCTCTCTTTCTCCTTGTTAGGGCTTTGTCCATTTTAGTAACGGTTTTGTTTCTATTGTTAAATTCAATTTTAATGCAGTTTTCATCCATTGTAATGTCTTCTAGTATGTGTAGTTACCACTGTTTCTAACCTAGAATGATACAAATGTCAGTTCGATGTGAGTATTTGGTTTTGACTATTTGTCTACTGTTTTTATATTTCTCATTTATTTTGTGTTATATTTATGTTTTGTAGAAAATAAATTGTTGGTTACCTGATGAAGAAAGATTTCGCGCTCGCGCAAAGGTCTTCTTCTATCCCGGAGTATGTGAAGTTATTAAGGAGGGTTTGTCAGCATCTAATTATCAGCAAATGAAGAATAGGCTCGTATGTACCCAACCTATGGGGAATTTCAAGGAAACTTGGGACAAAGTTTAAAAATAAAGTGGTTGATGTTGTTTTTAATTGTATTGCTGAACTAGCTTTTCCCGAGACTCAACAAAGTTCTAGTTGTGATGTTAGGCATGTGAATGAGGAAGCATTTTTATATGATGAGGTTTGTTGATGATGATTCTATGCTTTGTATACAGTCTGCTTCGTCTATACCCACAATCACTTGTGCAGTTGATGATGATGACTTTGAAATACCATTGGCGAGGAAGAAATGAGATGCTACTGATTTTGATGCTCATAAGAAGTGCAAGAAGAGGGCAGGAAAAAAAAGGCATGCTAATACGTCTTTCAGAGGAGAGGCATGTTTAGTAATTTAGAGGGATCATCTGGTTTGTTTTTGTTAAAGACAGTTAAGTAGATGAGGTTTTAGGTTTTAAATTTAAACTTCAAAAGAGTAAAAAGGCTGGGAAAGTTGATAGTGATAAGTTGTTGTGAATTGAAGGTGGAACTATCTTGAACGATGCTGAAGAAGTGTCTGAGAAAGAGTTGGATCTACTTTATCTAGTACTGGAGGGAACAAATAAAGGAATAGATTGAAGTAGCTGACAAGGACAGGGAGGGTGATGAAAAAGGTGTGGAGGGTGTTGAGAAAGGGATGGATGTAGGTGATAATAGGGATGGCAATTTCACCCGCACTCGACTTGAATCCGTATCACCCGACCCGAAAAAGTGGGTGAAAACCCGGAAAAAAAAGCGGGTGGAAAGTGGATATGAGTGGGGTTGGGTAGGGTGAGATTTTTTCTACCCACATCCGATCCACCACTCGACCCATCATCCACCACTCGCGCCGATCCACCATCCATCTACATTATAAAAGGAGTATTATTTATATATTTTTATATAAAAAAATACATAAAATTTCTATTTTCCTAAACCATAACTTCCTAATCGACACTTTGTTCTACAAACCTCTTACCCTTTTCGTATTCTACCACTATTGTCTTGATGTTGCTGGGCGGCTTATTTTCCTTAAGACAATGCTATTTAAACTCTCGTTTGTATTTAAAACTTATGGTCATGTGTTTAAGATAATGTTATTTAAACATATGATGACTTATTTAAGACTTAGGGCTCGTTTTTTTATATAAGAGGGGAATGGAAAGGTAAGATTTTAAATTTTACATATAAAATGTAAATGAACATCATTTTTCGTGAGGTTAGAGGAGAGGGTGGGGGGAATTATTAGACCATCCTAGAGGTATTAGTTACCCTCCTTCAAATTAGAGAATAGAAGGGTAAGAATTTTGTGTGAAAAATGGAAGAAGAAGGGGAGTGATTAGAATAGTGATAAATGAATTTTAACTTAAATATGAACTATATTCATAAGGGTAATCATTGTCTTTCTCCACCCAAAAACAAACGGGAGGGGGGGGGGGGTTAATGTGCAAGATGATGTTATTTTAACCACTATTTTCTGACTTTCCTCCACATGTCTTATTGGAATTCAATGATTTTTATTTAGCGAAAATCACCCATATGTTATCCATATTTTATCCATTTCACCCGCTCACCCGATAGATATGGGTGAAAGGGGATATGGGTGGTGGGTCGGGTGGGGTGATTGGTTACACATTGTGGGTCGGGTGAAATGGGGGTCCATCTACCTACACCCGATCCATTGCCATTCCTAGGTGACAATGAGTGGGATAAGTTGGGAGAGGGGTGTAGGGTGCAGGAAAAGGGATGAAGAGTAGTTTGAAGGATGCAAACATAAGGATGGATGGAGCTGACAAAAGGTTGCGAAAAGATGTTGAGGAAGATGAAGGTTATTAGGATGCAGACAATGGAAGGAGTAGGGTTGGTGATGATGTTTCCACGAATTATTATAACGATGAAGGGGTTGAGTTTGGTTCGGATTCAAACAATGATATAGCTGATAATGAATAGTTGGGGAAAGATTTTAAACGTGTTGACAATAGTGGTCATGAACGAGAGCTGCCTAAATGGGCAACAGAGTTGTCATTGAAGTTGGATACTTTAGTGCGTACTCCTGATTGGGCATTGAAGCTGACAAACAAGGTTTTAATGTTAGAGAAAGTTATTGATGAACTTCAAAAAGAAGTTAGGGACATTGTCGATATTAGTGGTAGGTTTACTAGCGTTGAAAACAAGTTTACCCTGTTTGAGTCCATGCGTTCGAATTTCCATGATTCAAAATCTATTCTTTCTGACGATTTTCTAGAAAAGGTTGTTGCTGATGTGTTGTCTGGGTTGAAAGTTGACGTGGATATTCCTCATGAAGATGAAGAGAAAAAAGATGAGGAAAAAGAAGATGAAATTGGGCCAGGCTTTCCAAGTTCATTCAACGGTGAAAGAAATTTAGTTGAAGTTGAAATTGTTGTCACACTTATTAAGGGTCAAAAGCCCGTTGAGTTTAATTTTGTGCTTTTTTCAGTTGATCTTGCTTGTGACTCGAACATTCTGGAACAAGCTAGCATTTATGCTAATATTGAAAGGAAATCTGTAGATAAGGTTGATGATGTTTTAGAGAATGTTGAGGGTCTGAAGATTGATGAAGTCTTAGAGGACGTTCTATTGAAGACTCCTCTCTGTCCCAAGACTTTCATATCTGAAATTTTGTAGTGAAAGCTGAAATTTTTTCAAGTGATGCTGACATTGATACTAAAGCAGTTGACTTTCCTTCAAAAGAGGGTGACATTGCTTTAAGGGATACTGAGGGTGATGCAGGTGTCATAGTGTTTAGTGGTGATGATTCTAATGGTACTCATGAACGCTTTGATTGTTTGATGTGTCAGAAGAACCACATCCTCAAGTTTATGCTGAAATCGAACAATTAAGGCGATCAAAGCTTATACCTAAAACTATTAGTTTTTGTTTGAGTCCCTATGCAAATGGCAAGAAGGGAAATTTTCCAAAATACAATGCTTCAAAGTCTTTATTATCTGAAGATGATAATACCTTTTTGTACCCGTACATCAAAGGGAATAGGTGTTTGTTTGTATACCGACATTTTGTGTAGTTATTTTAATATTTATAATATGCTAACATTCTCTCTTTTAGTTTCACATGGATTTTTGTGGGTAAGGGTGTGTTTGTAGCGTCATATGATGTAGTGGCTTCATATGATGTAGCGTCTGAAGTGGACGTTCTTATTGCAAACTATTTTATTGGTTTGTATCCTGCTGACTTTAGCAAGGACTTGATTAATGCAAAAAGGATATATACATCCTTCAATATTAAAAAGAAGCATTGGTTTGACTTTGAAATTAACATTGAAGAAAGGAAGATTCTGGTCTACGATTGTAACAATTACATTGCTAATGAGGAGACGTTAAAGGAATGTTTATGGGGTTTAGTTGTGTGGCTATCTCATCATTTGTGGAAAAGTTCATTGTACAACAACTTTGAAGGAACACCATAATTCACCATAGAGAAGGTCCTCGATGTTATTAACGATGAAACAAGGTATGAATATTTTTACTAAAGTCGTATCTTTTTGTTGACTTTCTTAGTTACAGTTGCTAGCATGTATAGGCCCTTACCTATTTTTATTCATGAGGTTTGCAGGTGTTGTTGCGGTATTTTTATTATCAAGGAGATTGAAGCACTTGTTTTTGGTGGTCATATTAATAGCTTTACTCAAGACAAACTGTATCATTATCGTGAACTCATGAATTTAGATCTTTTTTGAAAGAGAACTTTAGTATCTGTTTTAAAACATCTAGTTATGGTTGTTGTATTTTGTGTTAATTTGTAATTAAAAAATTAGTTTATGCATGTCAATTTGATGTTGAATTTTGTCAGCTCTTTGTCATGTAATGTCAGTTATCTTATATGTCATCCTTTGTCAACCCTCTTGCAAGCTTTGATAGGTGATGGTTCTCTTATCTCACCAATGAATCACCTATGCTGACAATTACATTGCTTGAGATGCCAAAAGAACAACTAGTTAAATATGATGATAAATGAATTACCCATGCTGACAATTACACTAGTTTCACATATGGATACTTTCAACCCCTTAATTGATAAAGTCAAGTCGAGACTCGCAAGATGGAAAGGGAAACACCTTAGTCTCACACAGAGTATTATGCTTAGGGGTGAGCGCGGGACGGGACGGGACGTGACAAGGTTGTCCCGCGCCCTGTCCTGCGTAATTTTTGCGCGATAGATCGTGGCCGAGACAGGATGGAACTAGCCCTGTCCCTCAAATAAAAAACATTATAAAAAAAATGTAAATTTTCAATATAGTTTGTCGGTTTTGAAGGCGTTACACACACATCTTATAATATTTTTTATAGTTTATAATTTTTATTATATATATAAACACTAGACATATTATAAATATAATTACACAAAATATCTCTATCTGTATATATATAGAAATATACACTGCATATATATTGATATACATGTACAATGTGTATATATACCAAGCATACGTATACATGTATACTATATACACTAAATATTCACACACACAACACAAATATACAGTGTGTTTGTATAAGTATATATTCCCAATTTTCCCTTTGGCGTACAGTAAGATATAGGCATACAGTAAGTATATATTCCCAATTGTGTGTGTGAGGGGGGGGGGGGGGCACGGGACATAATTTGCGGGATAAGGAATGCTCGTCCCATGCTCCGTCTCGCATAATTTTTGTGGGACGGGCCCGTGATTTGCGGGATTTGTGTCCATCCCTAATTATACTTACCAAATCTGTATTATCAACTATTCCTATTTACACTCTAGCCTCGATCATTCTCCTGACTAATACTTGCGATAATATTGACCTGGTGTGCAGGAATTTCATATGAGGAGATTGCGAGAACAAGAGAAAGGTGCATCTATGGAAAGATGTCTGCAAGCCCAATGAACTCATAGGATTGGGGGTTTGAACCATAAGGGACTTGAAACTCGCTACTACAGGGAAGTTGACTTGGAGGTTCCTTACAAGCAAAGAGGGTGAGGTATGTAGCGACATTCTTCGTGCTAAGTATATCCAGCCTGATTTGAGCACTATCGTCGAGGTGTCAAGTGTTTGGTTCAGTTTAATGAAGACCATAAACAATGTGATCATGGGCAGTACAAGATGGATAATCGGAAATGGCAATTTTATCAGCTTCTAGGATGACCCTTGGCTTGGGGAAGACTGCCTTTAGGACTTTGCGAAGATCAATTGCTGCACAGATCTGTTCGGTCCTATTGGATTTGTGGTTGCGTTTGGGACTGCACAACTCTTCACTTGGTGCTCCCAGCTAAGATATAAGTGAGACTTACTTCGATTAACATCGGAAAATCCTCCACTGAGACAGATATGCTGAGTTGGCTAATTGCACAAGATGGTAACTACTCCATTAAGCATGTCTATGAACATATTAGATGAACAAGAGAGTTGTGTTTATGCGCAAATGTTGAAGTAAATTTGGATGCTCTAGGTGCCTGAAAGAGTCCTCATTTTCATGTGGCAAGTTATTCAGGGAGGTCATTAATTCTTACCAACAAGGAGAGATGCCAACGCCACATGGTTGGGGATTCTTCATGTAATGCGGCCCGGACAGACCCGAATCGCTCATACAGCTCTTTCGGGACTGCTCGAAAGTCATTTGGCGTCCCACAAGGCATTCAGTTATTCTTCGACTCTTCATTTGTGGAGTGGCGCCGCATCAACATCCTCTGTACGCAGTCCATCGAAGAGGACCTCAAATGGGCGAATTTAATTGGAATGGCCCTTTGGTGGATTTGGAAATGGCACAACGATCGGATCTTCATGAACCGTGTAGGGGCAGGGCAATGGTTAGGTGAGCTTCATTCGCGAGAGAGCTAAGGAGTACGTTGATGCCTAGAAAATCAGCAAGTGATAATGCATAATTTGTATAGGCATTTTGAGTCATTATTAAGTCATTTAGATTGCATTTAGATAAGTTTTTATCAAAAAGTACATTCACTGTCTTTAAAGTTTCATTGTTCGGAATCTACAAGTTTTATGCCTATTTATGCAGATTCTCGAAAAGCAAGCTAAAGGAGAAGAGGAAAGTTACATTATGGAACCTTAGAGAGTTAGAGAAGAATCAAGAAAAAAAAATAAAAGAAGAAGCAAACAAGACAAACGAAAGAAAGAAGACATAAAGGAAATGCAGGGGCAGCGCCCGCGGACTCACGACACCCGCCGAAGACCAAATGTCACTCGGTGGATCGACGCCCGCCGATTCTAGAAGATTTTCTCTCGGTCGAATCTGACCCATTGGGCTTTGCTTCTACCTTAAGAAATCTGACTCCTAGGGTTTCATATGCCTATAAATACATCTCTCCTCATCCCTATTCAACACATTCCACACACCATTCAACACCCCTCGCACCACTTGTCTCTCTTTTCCTCTTTCCTCTATTTTCGATAAGTCATGCTCGGCTAAACCTTTTATATAGTTTTGCTTATATTTTATGCATAGGTTAAGGACGTGTGAGGGTTGTTTGAATACTATTTTATAGTTTATATTTGGTTTATGCATATTTGGTTGTTCATTACTCTTGTTCTTTGCATGTTTATGTTGTTTATTCGTCTTAATTGGCCACTAAGATAGGTAAACAACATGCTAAGTGATTATAACTAAATCCACTATTGTGGCCCTTAATCCAATATAGTAGCAAACATATCTTGATGAGTAGGTTGGAATTCACGCATATGAAAGAGCAATGACATGTAGTTTAGTGTTATTCTTAGCAGATGCGATAACTGGGTTGACAACCAAGTCAGTGACATGTCGAATATGCGAGAATTACATGACTTAGGGAGTTGATAGTGATCGAATCAAGAAGATATACAACTTTGTGCACAAACCGCCACGAAGATAGCCAAGCATAACCAAACAATCCGATGATCAGGGAATTACCTATGTTTAGAACTGTATTCTCTTCTTATTATCATCATCGTCTTTGTACCAACCATTGCTCTACTTACTGCTTTTTTCTTATTGCTCTTGTTACAAACTGCTTGCTTACTTACTACGTTTAGCCAAAGTTGCACCCACTCTCTGTGGGATCGACATGTACTTACTGCTAATTGTCATTATTAGTTGAAGGTATATATTTACTATTTTGGGTGTTAGAACACACGACATTCTAACGTGCATCAGCAACCCAAACGAAGTAGTGATAAACATGAGGTTGTTGTTGCTTGGGAGAGATCGGCCAAGGGCTGGGTGAATCTGAATTCAGATGGGTCGGTCTGCAAGGATGGGTGCGCGGGTGCCGGGGGTGTTATCCGGGATGAGAGAGGCCAGTAGATCATTGGTTATGTGCGCTGTGTTGGCATCAGCATGGTCCCGATGTTGAGGTTATGGGGGGTTGTTGATGGGCTCATGACCACTTAATTGGAATAAAGGCTATAAAAAGGTTCTAAACGAAACAGATTCTAAATTTGTTGCTTCGTTGATCAGTGGAGGGGTGGGTGATTGACATCCATTATCTAGCTTGGTGCGCCAATGCATAACTTGATTGCCTAGGATTAGAAAATCTAGTTGAGACATGTCTTTAATTAGGGAAGCGAATTTCGCCATCGACTCCCTTGTGTCTTTTGTTTTTTCTTTTCTTTTTGGTTTCCATGAGCTCTCCGATCAGCCACCACTTACGTTTGTAGGGAAAGACAACCCAACCCAACCCTTTCCGAGTCTTGAGCTTATGACATAAAAAAAAATTGTAATATCGATGTGATCAATCTAAAGTATCCTCTAAATCGATGTTCTGTCCAATTATTCAAGATTGAGATTGAGATTGATTCTTTTTTAACATCTCTTACAATATGAACCATTATAAACTAATTATTTATAGGTAATACCATAATTATTGTATAATTATTTACATGCTTAATAGTCTTTTATATAAAAATTATTTGTGTATTGTAAAATGATTATTCGAACATATTCGTACGAGTTATATACGAATAATCATGTTGTTAGAGACTAATATATGTTTCTCTTTTCAAATTTTTAGGTAATTATCTCAAGAATTGATATTTTTAATTCAACGCGTAGATTTGTTTATAGAATCCGTAAATGTTCTAATTGTAACGAGATACAGAAGTGAAAGTGAACAACTTTTTTGGTGTTAGTTTACCATACAGATCCCCATTTAATATGGCCCAAGGATTCTTTAACACATAGTACATATTATTATATGGGCTATTTTCACAAATATACATCCTTTTTTGTGGGTTTGCAAAAATACCACATTTTTAGAAAATTTGCAAAACTACCATATGTGGTATTAGTGCAAATAGGATGGGGAAATTGCTAAGCCGGTTGCAGGTTGTCCCAAGGGGGAGAGAGAGAGAGAGAGAGAGAGAGAGAGAGAGAGAGAGAGAGAGAGAGAGAGAGATGGGACATCGGATTTGGTGGGGGATTTTGGCGCCAAAATTAGAGAGAGAGGAGGTGAGGTGATGGGAAAGGCTTTCCCTCCATTTTTAAAGTCTAATAGGAGAGGATGATAGAGGCCATCAGTTTCGGTCTTCCCGTGGAAAAGAGAGCTGGAGAAGAAGGCCACCATTGGAGAATAACCCATCCGCATTAAGGTCCAGTTGTTGAGCACGTGCCGGGCTATTTATTTGTTCGTGTCAGTGTTTGTAAACTTCCGTGTCACAGAGGTATCTAAGAAACCCTAATTCTCAGTTTCAATGGGTAGGCTTCTCTCCTATTTCTCGTCGTGTTTCGTGAAGAGTAGATACCCATTAACAATGGTGCTTATCCGAGTTTTCAATTGCAGGGCAAAACGCCAAAGTCTGTGTCACTCTCAACTTCAACGACCGTTGGTTGTTCGATGGTGTGGGGTGGGTGTATTATAGTGAAACAGAGCGGAAGAATGTGATAATTGAAGAGGGTATCGACTTCGCCTCTCTGACTCAACTGCTGAGGCTCAAGGTCGGCCATGATTGTTCATATGAAGATTGGCGGTTGTCTTACATGCCAAAGGGGGAATAAGCGGGTCATCCGATAAAGATAGGTGATGATGACGACCTTGAGGCTTTTAAGTTTCTCAACTCGAAGTCTGGGGAACATCCATGGCGCATGGCGATATATGTTGGTCTATTTGTGAAAGAGAGCCTTCAAGTACCACAACCCGGCGTCGGGGAAGAATGCTTGAGTGGGCCTCATAACTCTCAAAAGGTGGACGAGCTGGAGGCAGAAGGTAAGCAACAACCAAACCCTATGGTTGTAGATGTGGGGTTATATGGTGGAGGAGGGGTTAGCCAGTCAATAGGGATGAGCAACGATATAAGGGTGAAAAACAATGTGGACACGAGGTTTGGAAGGGGTGAGAAAGATATATGTGAAGATGACAAAGGTAAGGGTCCGGAGGTGATCCTCTTGGCTAAGGTCATAGGGAAGAGGCAGGATCACGTTACTGAAATGGGTTTTGGAACTGGTGACAGACGTATTTTTGAAGGTGACAAGGGTAAATGTCCAGAGTTGAACCACATGGATGAGGTGATAGGGAAGAGATAGGAGGACGCTACTGACAACGGGTTTGGAACCGGTGAAATGCTTAAGAGTGTAGGTGACAAGGGTAGAGGTTCAGAAATGATCCAGTTGGGTGGGGTGATAGGGAAGAGCCAAGAACATGCAGCTGACATAGGGTTTGGAACTGGTGACATGGATATTCTTGAGGGTGACAGGTGTGATGGTCTAGATGTTATCCACTTGGGTGACACGGACTCCTCTCCAGATGACACGGTAAAATGTGAAGGTGACAAGTATAAGGAGGAGGAGGAGGACTTCGATTCCGGAGTGAAGAGGGAAGAAGATTCGGATTATTATGACTGGGAGGATTATGAGGAAGACCCGGGTATGAGGGTGTCGACGGAGGGGGACGAAGTTGAGGAGGAGGTGATTAGGGAACTTGAAGATCGGGCTCCTAGGTCCAGCACATCCCCACCATCGATGGAGAACGTAGAAGCTATATTGGGCAAAGCAACGCCTCAGACCCAGGAACCACGACGGAAGCTGACAGAAATTTCGGAGGGACAAATGTTCGCCTCGAAGGTAGAATTGCAGACTTTCCTGAAGTGGATTGCAGTGCAGAAGTGCTTCGAGTTTGTAGTGAAGAAGTCGTGTAACAAAACCTATTTAGTTGGTTATTTGGACAGGAAGTGCACGTGGATGTTAAGGGCGTCGACTTACCGGCGCACGACTATGTGGTCCATCCGACAGTATGTCTGGGAGCATACATGTGACCTGAGCATGATGCACAACCATAGCCGACATGCTACGTCGAACATGATTGGACGCAACCTCGTGACCACGTAAGTGTTAATTTAGTTGCGAACAGCTAATTATGTCACATAACATTATTCCCCATGTCACATTATGTAACTCACCATGACACCATTATATACAGGTTCACCGGGACTCAAAAGGACCTCGTTCCCGAGCAAGTGTAGAAAATGACGAAGTCCGAGTATGGAGTATCGTGTAGCTACTGGAAGGCACGAAGGGCACGACTGACAACGAGGGAGGTGAAGCATGGGACCGACAAAGACAGCTACCGAGATATTATTCCATACTTGTACATGTTGGAGCAGACTAACCCCGGGACATATACTAAGTTAGAGCTGGACGCATCCCAAAGATTCAAGTACACCTTTGTTAGCTTCGGGGTATGGCGCAAGGCGATTCCCTACCTTCGAAAGGTAATAACCCATGTCAGTACTATAATATTTCATGTCACCTAACATACATAACCATGTCACCTAACCAGTTGGTGTCGATATCCATGTCCAGGTGATTTCAGTTGATAGGAGTTTCCATAAAGGGAAGTTCAGGGGCACGCTTCTATTTGCCACAACCAAAGATGCAGACCACAGTGTATTCCCGATCGCATTTGCGATTGTCGATGGTGAGAATCACATGTCATGGGGCTTCTTCTTCAAGAACATGCTACATGTCGTCGAGGATACACCGGACTTAATGTTTGTCTCTGATCGGCATCTTAGTATCACCAAAGGTTTGAGGGACCACTATGTGTTTGCCAAGCAAGGGGCCTGCCAATGGCATCTATTTCAGAATGTCAGGGTTAAGTACAAGGGGGTGACGGGCCTGCACACGTTGTACTTAAAGGTGACAAAGGCGTACACGAGGGCAGAGTTCGAGAAGCACTTTGCTGATTTCTGCGCTCAGTCACCCCCTGCGGGCCAATACCTGAAAGAGCCTGGATTCCAGAACTGGGCTCGGGCATACTTTTTGGGGATGCGCTACAACATATTGACGACGAACAACTCCGAGTGTCTGAATTCCGTGTTCAAGGAGCCCCGCGACCTACCTATCACAACCCTGATTGATGTTATCATCGAAACAGTTTCCAAGTGGTTTTACGATCGACGGGAAAAAAGCACCAAATCGGCATCGACGATCAGCGATTATGTTCAAGGTGGGCTGCAAACGAGCTATGCGTTGGCAACATTCATGGATGTCAGAGCCCTCAGCGCACACGAGTACACTGTCCGCAGAGGGTCCTCCACCTAGGTTGTGAACCTGTGTGCCCGGACCTGCACATGCAAGCGGTTCGACATTGACCAGTTTCCGTGCCAGCACGCCATAGCGGCTGCAAGGTTTCGAGGTAGCAATTTCTTCTCTCTCGTGAATGACTTCTACAAAGTCACAGCATGGAAGGCGTGTTACGAGAATGTGCTATATCCGGTTCCTCCAAGAGCAGATTGGCGAATCCCCCCAGCCATGTCCAGCGCGGTGTGTAACCCTCTGGACGTGAAGCGGCGCCCTGGTCACCCTAAGACTTGTCGATACCCATCTCAGGGAGAATTTACCCGTTTCAAGCGCCGTCGTTCTTAGATGTGTTCCTCCATTAGTGGTCCAACGCCTTACCTCAACAGCTGGGTATTCTTTTGCATTTGCCGGTTCGGGTCAGTGGTTGGACCATTCTCCGTCTATGTTATTTTGTGAACGAGCTACGTATTTGGTAGTGTAATTAGGTTGTTTGTACAGATGACAAACTCTAAGTAGGCTGCTGTACTTTTGGGAACGGGTTACATACTATAGTTAAGTGGTGAAGAACTTCATAGAACTTTTGGGGATGGATTCAGAAAATACCCCTGTCACCCTATTTGTATTCCCATGTCAGGTAGAAGGGGTTATCATGTCACAACTTTCAATTTGATGGTAGACATTTCGGTGGTTGACGCTATGATAATGAATTCACCAATGCATTGGCACTTATTTGACATCATGTTTACATTCCTCAGTGTTTGTGGTAGTGGTGTTAGAAAATCACCGTTGTGACCATATTGAAATCACCATTATGACAATGTTCAAGGGGTTATTATGTAAGGTGACACGGGATTCTAAGTTTGGTGACATGGGTGAATGCCTGACAACTTATAACCAAAGTTTCGACAATAAGAACATAGTCAACCAGTGGTCAAAGATACACCAAATTTTGGGCAAACTTGCAAAAATAGCACAATGAGGGATAATTTGGAAAAATTGACCCTTTCCCATTTATTTGGAAAAAATTGCCCGTAACTCAAAAGGAAAAAAACAAAATATTATTTTCGGGTGAGTTGACACGCGTCCCGGATAACACCACACACTCTCTGTCTGTAATCATCGGGACTCCATCCCAAAATTTCCATAACTCAAAACCGTTCGAAAGGGGGAGGAAGAAGAGACACCGGCGACGAGGAACAACGGGTCGAAGAAGAGACTGACGGGAACTGTCGGATAAGAGAAGAACTCCGGCAGGAAAGTCAGAACGTACGCCCCCTATCTGTTATGTTCGTTATCTTCGAATCTGGGGTTCGGGGTGGGTGGATGAAAGAACCTACTATGGTGGTAAGGGATTGAACGTCAAAGAGCGCGGTTTTGGGGATTGTGGAGGTGGTTGCGAATGAAGGACAAGAAGCCGGGTTTTGGGGATGGGATAGGGAAAACCCGCTGTTAGGGTATAGTATGCCCGAAGAGGATGGCTACGGTGGGGTCAAAATAGGGAATGGGGTAGATCAGGGGTTTGATTGGGAATGGGGAAGATTTGGGGTTCCATTAATTTGAAATTCAAATTTGGGGAGTTGATGTGGAATGTATGTCGTAAGTGGTTTAGGAACGTTCTGACATTTATGACATGAGTTTACAAATTGAGTGACATGGGTTTACAAAGCTAGTGACATTGAATATAAAATTTCTCGATAACGTATTGTTGCTCTGAAATTGCAGGAAACAAATGGTTCGGACAAAATTTACACAGCCACACAAAGAGCGCTTCCGCGCACGGGTAAACGAAGGGTCGAGGGTGGCGATGCTCGCCAACATCGCGAACTACGTCGAGGAGACGGACGCCGCTAGGGATATCATGGTGAAGAGACTCGAGAAGATTATGGATACCTTGGAGAAGATGGATGATAAGGTACTTCAGTCTTTCGCATTATTCACTCTCATATTCTTATTAAGTTCAGTGACTAGGGTAAATAGAGTAATGACATGGGACATACAGTATGTGACACGGGATATAAAACTGTTGGAGGAGATGGTGGATTTATTGTAACAACTTCTTGTGTGCAGATAAAAGTGTTAGAGGAGGAGGTCCATGAAATGCGGGATGGAAAATTGATTGGAAGAGGCAAGGAACAAAGAGTAAGGGATAGTGAAAACGAGTTTGTACATGTTGGAATCCATGTAAGTTATAGATCGGTTTTGTAGGTTGTTGATGTTGATGTACCAAAGGGGACTCGTACTGAAGCTGTGGAGAAGCCCCGGCAAGTTGTTAAGGTACGCTCCTTATGGCTCATTCCATTCATCCATTATGTTTTCAATAGTGGCATGGGAATGTTAGCAAGGTGACAGGGGTCGTTTTGTTATGTGACATGGGAAATGTTTTTTTGAATTCAGAGGTTGTTCGTCGACCAGGAATGTGAGAGCAAGGCGTGGAAGATTACGAAACCGCGAGCCTCTAAAGGGAAGGACGTCGTCGTTCCCGGTGAAGTCGTTGCCATGGGACTAGTTTCTGCGGCCGACTATGAGACCCTACAGGGGTGGCTCGCAAGGTAACCCATCGTCTCATTTCAGTCTTCATTATACGACACAATTACCCTTTCATTGATTCCACTCCATTTTACGGTCCAGTGCCGATGGTGGGAACCGGTCAACGGCTTGTGGCAAGGACCTGTCGAAGGAGTTTTTTACCACCCTCCAGACGCCCCGCTATTGGATCCACTCAGAGGTATATTGTATTTCTCACATTTTATTATAATTGGCCTTGTATACGCATTTGGGTTGCTGTTGGACTATGTTGTGGGTTGTAATGGGGGTTAACTTGACGCAGCACTTCGAGCAGTCATGCTTCCTGCTACGGAAACAAAGCGCGGAGAGGGGTTACGACATTGGGCGTTGAGTCATTGTATTGGACTCCTACTTCTCCAACTATCTGGAGAGGGAGTGGAAGGAGTACAACTCAGACGTTGGGGGGTATGAGGCGAGTGGCATACTCCTCTCATACTTCGACGGGCGGGCCCCAGCGCCCATGGCCCGTCCGTGGGCAGGCGTGGACCTCGTCCTCCTACCCCTCAACCCGAGGGGAAGACATTGGGTTTCCGTTGCTCTTGATCTGAATGAGTGGTAGTTGAAGTTGTATGACTGCGATGTGCACTGCGTGATAGACGCCGAACTCCCACCCCTGCTGATGCACGTTACCCACCTCCTCCCCATCATCATGGATGCACACGTTGAGTTGAAGGTGAAGTATACATCGAAGCTACCAGGCCCGTTTCGCATAATGCGCTACAAGCGCGTTCCGCAAAACAAGCTCAGGTATGATTGGTGCGACCCCTGTATTTCATTTAACTTGATGATATCTCCGCCTCTGTTTTGACAAAATCTCCGTCATTGCAGTGGTGACTGTGGCCCTTACACGATCAGATTCATGGAGCTCCTAATGGAGACCGATCCCACCTTCGATGGGCTGGACGACACGTTTATTGGGCCGTACAGACAGATGCTAGCGGCTGCCATCTTCAATGGTTGGCTTGGTGGACGCATAATCTGATAGTCGTTTGGGTGTAGTTATGGAAGTGATTTGTTGTCTTTTGTTGTGAACAACGTTGCTTTTAATCTTGTCATTTGGTTGTTTGGATACATTTACTTTTGGCAACGGGTTACACTCTACTAGTAAGTGGTAAAGAACTTCGCAGTACTTTTGGGGATGGATTCTGTAAATAACCCCTGTCACCCTCTTTGTATTACCGTGTCAGGTTGAAGGGGTTATCATGTCACTGGTTTGAATTTCATGTTTATCGATCCGGATGTGACACTTTCATAATGAAATCACCCATGCACTGCACTAGTTTTAGGTCATGTTTAAATTCCTGAGTGTTTGTGCTACTCGTGTACATGTTGTCACCATATTCTCCTCAGTGACACGATAATTATGTAAGTTGACACGGGATTCCAACTTTGCTGACACGGGTGATTACCAAACAATTTATAACCAAAGTTTCCACCATGCCAACATCGTCAATGACTGCCTAAAAAATATCACAAAAATAACAAGACATGACGATGGACACCTCCTCCCTATACTTTGATAAATTTTGAGACTCGACATTGTTTATTTGTATATATTTTGATTTAAAATGTTATATAATTTTTTATTTTGATCTCATTGGTCTTAACATCTACGTGGCTCTTATTAGTATAAATGTATACATCTTTGCAAGACCTTTAAAATGATATATATATCATATCTCTTTGGCGTGTCCGTGTCATATGTTTTGTTGAAAATGTCGTTTCAGCGTGTCTTCCCGTGTTCGTGTCATATGTCCGTTTCTGTTTCCGTGCTACAAAGTCTACAACACATAACCACCGAATGAAGATAAAGAAATCGAAACACTTAGTTGTCGTTCGGCAAAACTTGTCGTTGACTATTCACGCACGCTTTTTTATAATGAAAAAAAACTATATAAAATATATTTTTTCATAAAATTTTTGTAACAAGTTTGTACTTGCTAATAATAGCTACGAAATTGTTTATAAAAATAATTACAAAACTAGATATTTTATATAGTTTTATCTCCTAAAATAAGCGTGCGTGAATAGTCAAGTGACAAGTTTTTCAGAACGGAGGTAGTACTTCATAGCAACGTACAAAAATACCAACCTTGTGACCATATTGAAATGTATATTTGTACAAATTGACCTATATTTAATGTTGAAGGGGTTATTATGTTAGTTGACACGGGATTCCAAATTTGGTGACCCCCCTCCCCCGATGGAGCCCCTCTCTCTTCATAAATACCACTCCATCGGTCCTTTCACTTCCACTCTTCTCTTGCAAGCCACAACAAAATTCTTGAAGAAGAAGCGATGCGATCGGGTGTGGTTCACCAGTGGTGCTCATCCTCATCGAAAAGCTTTCAATTTCAAGTAAGTACAACCCCGATTGGCATATGTGTTGAAAAAAACTGTTTGGATTTTAGGGTTTTCATCGATTAGAAGTTTGTTTTTAATGAAATCTGAGTTGTTAATAGGGTTTTCGACATAGAGTACTAATTGATGTCATCGAAAGCTTTCCGATTAGGGGCTACAGTTTATGCCTGTGTATGCTGCAGATTTTGGGTGAATATGTCCATGGCTCACTGTTTTATGGCTTGTGCCTTGTGTAGTTCCCTGTTTAAAACATTCATTTGTCTCTTATCTTGCATGTGTTTATTACATACTTATGGTTATATGTGTTTATTGGCTTAGGCTTCATATATACAATTACTTGGTGGAATTTGCTGAATTGGGGGTGAGAATGCAGCCAGTCAAGTATATATACTTGGTGACACGGGATTACAACTTTGGTGACATGGGTGATTTCTAACCACCTTTTTGTAATTGGTCTTTGCTTGCACATAATTCTCTCCTTATCAAAATTATAAGGTGCTTACAGTAATTTAGCTTATATATTACAATCTTCTTTAGTTGTTTGGTGACATATCATCTCACTCTCCCATTCATCTTCTTCATATATATGTACTTGTTAGGCTTGAAAAAGAAATAGAACATTTTGGATCATTTTTGTGTGAATCTAAAGCATAAATATGATTAAGCCTATGAAAGTTACAACCTTTCTCTTTGTCTGTGAAGGTTCTTAGTTGGAAGTATGTCAAGTATATATAGTTGGTGGCACGGGATTCCAAATGTGGTGACACGGGTGATTTCTTCCCATTTGTTATATAACTTTGTGAAAACTTTAATTCATTGATATGAGTTTGTTATCAGAATTGTGGACTCCTTGGCCACATGCATCTTACAAATGGCATCTTCTAGAAATTTCAATGATATGAGTTTCATATTCACACTTGCATTTACCATTTCCAACTTTGCTTGCACATAAATCTCTCCTTCTCAACATTATAAGGTCTAGACATTATTTTAGCTTATATATTACATTCTCCTTTACTTGTTTGGTGACATCATCTCACTCTCCCATTCATCTTTTTCATATATATGTACTTGTCTCCATTATAAAACATGCTTAGATATTTTTCATATGTATGTATGTTCTTGTGTTTGATTTTCTTCTGCCATCTCGCATTTATTTTCCCTTGTACTGGTAGGAATCATGTGGACGTACTCAAACAACGACATTGACACAGACTTCAACAACAACCGAAGCTACCAGAGCGGTGACGACAGGAGGTACTACTGGCTGCGTACGGACTACGACTACGGGCGGAGCCGTCGGGACCGTCGAGATGAGGAGGAGGATGATGATCAGTCAGACAGAAGAGACCCCGATCAGGTGGATGAGGAAAATGCGCTATGGAACTTCGCCGCCGAAGATCTCACTGACCTTCGCCAGCGAGTTCAGTCGCTGCTGAACCGGGATGCTGCGAGGGAGAGAGCTATGGCCGCACAGCGCACTCAGCTGGAGGCCGCCAACACGCATGTCCAGACAACCACTCTTCAGCTGCAGACTACCCAGTCCACCCTAGAGGCCACAACTACTGAGTTGGAGGTTACCTAGAGCACGCTGCAGGCCACAATGGAAGAGAACATGGTCCTCGCCAACAAGTTGGTGAGGAGCGAGGCTAGCAACAAGCACCTGGCGCAGAGGGTGGCCGAGGTGGGCTCCTTCCTCTGTGGGCAGTGGGTCGGGCACGCTAGCGAGCAGCTCCGCACCCGACAACTCACCCGCTGGAACAGGCTCATGGGGTGGATTCTCGTGCTGATGATGGGAGTAATGGTGCGTCTAGTCACCAGAGCTTAGGACCTCCCAAGCCAGTTCTCTTTGTTTTTTGCCAAAACTTGTGAAGTTGTTGTAGTAGTTGTCATATATTGATGTGATGCCAAACAGATGTGGTTTTTTTGGACTTGGAACAACTCTGTATGTGGCGGATGGCCCCCATTTTTTGCAGTTAGGGGCCTATGTAAGGTTAGTAAGAAACAATGTCTCACCCACGCTCGGTCAGTTGTCGTTTTTTGGAACGCCGAGTGTGGTTGCACCGTTATGAATGGTGCCTGTATGATCGGATATGGTATGTATAGGGCAATGTCCCTCCTATATTATGCATGTCTATTACATTTCCACTTGTTGGTGTTATGCATGTCTATTACATTCAATTATCCATGACAAAATGTACACTTATATGGTTTCTATGATTGGCACGTAACAATTCTTATATCAACCTATCAATACATAAACAAGGTTAGAAAATCACCCTACTCACCATATTGACATCAGTGACACGGATAATCACGTAAGTTGACATGGGATTACAAGTTTGGTGACACGGGTGATTTCCTTACAACTTATAATATGCCTTTCAACCGAGTAAGTTTCTTGCCACATGACATTCAATCATCCATGACAAAATGTAAACTTATGTGGTTCCTATGATAGGGACTTGTAACAATTATTATATCAACCTATCAACACATAAACAAGGTTAGAAAATCACCCTACTCACCATATTGACATCAGTGACACGGATAATCACGTAAGTTGACACGGGATTACAAGTTTGGTGACACGGGTGATTTCCTTACAACTTATAATATGCATTTCAATCGAGTTAGTGTCTTGCCACATGACATTCAATCGTGCTTGACAAAATGTAAACTTATGTGGTTCCTATGATAGGCACGTCACAATTCTTATATCAACCTATCAATACATAAACAAAGTTAGAAAATCACCCTACTCACCATATTGACATCTGTGACACAGATAATTACGTGAGTTGACACGGGATTCCAAGTTTGGTGACACGGGTGATTTCCTTACTCATTATAACCAATGTTTCCACCATGCGAACATCGTCAATCACTGCTTAAAAATTATCATACAAATAAAGTAACAGTCCACAACACATAACCACGGACTGAAGATAAAGAATGCGAAATAGTTCATAGCAACGTACTAAAATACCAACCTAGGGAACTACCGTCCACAACTAAATGTGAGAACCAGCAACCATGTTCATAAATATCCAACACAATAAAAACGATGTTCATAAGAAGCTTCTACCATAACATAAAATTTCATAACACTGGCAATGGTGATCACAACTGAGATCATAACCGTGTACCATTGAAGATGCGAACAACGAGCATGTGCCTGTACGCCCCGATGAATACGTCGTCAAGACCGTCGTAGGTGGGGGTGTCCTTCGTGAGGAGTTGCATAAACCTGATCGTGTAAGGACCGCAGTCTCCACTGCAATAGAGAAACACAGGAGTCAGATTCATTACAGCCGGATGCCACTATGAGACGAAGAGATATTTAAGTGTTGGACATAAATTACCTCTGCTTGTTTTGCGGAATCCTTTTCTCGTGACTAAGGGCGAACGGCTTTGGCAACTTGTCGACGTAGGTGGCCATCAACACGGGGTGGGCATTTATCAATACCGGGATAAGGTGGGTGATGCAGCTTAAGTGTGCCGGCAGATGGCGGTCCCTCACGATGTAAACGTCCGAATCATAAACCCTTGCCTACCACCCGACCAGATCTATCGCTACGGCGATCTAGTGAATATTGTCCACTTTCAACGGTAGGAGGATGAGTTCCGCCCCTATCGTCGCCGGGGACCGCCCGTTGAAGTAGGCAAGCACATTCTCGCCGGCTTGGTAGGTATCTGCATCGCTCTTGTATTTGGCCCACTCGGTCTGCAGATAGCGACCAAAATATGTGTCCACAACGACAACTCGACCGCCAAATTCGCCGGCCCTCTCTGTTATCCCTTTTCGAAGAAGATAGCATGCTTGTTCCATGTGCTGCATCGATTACAATCCTAGTCAAAATCCAAAACTACTCCACTACCTATTACAATAGATACCGTGTTATTCACTAGACAAAGGTAGTCCCTTAGGCGGGTTTCGTACCTCAGAGTTTAGTCAAACTGTGGGCGTTTTTAGTGAGGTGAAGAACTCCTTACTCAGCGTCGTGCCGTATGCAGTCTTCCAGCTGTCCTCATCCCCGCTGCACAACAACAACCACAATGTTAGGGGATTGGAGTCATGTATGCAATAACATGGGTACATTTGCTGATGAGTGTCACCTATCCATCCAGCGGAGGAACCCATCGTTGTCTAACACGGAAACAAGACCCAGCTTAATCGCGGCCGCGCCTTCGATAACGTTCTTCCCTTTTCGGCCCCGCGTTTTCTTCTGAGACGGGGACTTCACTTCTCCTTCACCTCCTGGACCTCTCTTACTCTTCCTGCCACGAACGGGTTCCGCTCTTGCAGCCTCTGGGATCTGCCAATTGGTTAGACAGTTTCAACGGTCAGTGCAAAAATGTTTTTACCCCCGTGTCATCCGAAACTGTACTCATGTCGGCTCACACTGATATACTTGTCACTTACCTACTACTATAGATTCAAATGACAATGTGAAGTAACAGGCAATTTACCTTCTCATCCTGTCCTTCCGGCGTTGCCTGGTCGTTCATTGTAGGGGGTACCTCCGTTGAACCGGCCTTACGGTTTTTCTCCTCAGCCTCCCTATGTTTCCCGTCTTTCTCTCCACTGACATCTCTCCCAGTTCCTCCAACGGTCTCGTCTTTGACAACGTCTGAGATCTGGCAATTGGTTATGGTTACTTCAACTGTCATTCAGATAATATATTTGTTCCCTTGTCACTTAACATATTAATACGTGTCGCTTCACTTTAACAACCGTGTCAGTTGTCTACAAAATATTGACATATTAAAAATTGTTGATTCTATTACCCCTTCACCGTGGATTCAGAAAATACCATGTCAAGTAACAACCAATTTACCTCCTCTTGTCCTTCTGGTGGCTGGTCTTCCACCTTAGTTTGTCCCTCTGCCCCCCCCCCCCCCCCCGAGCTTTTGGTCGTTATCCTCTCCACGGAGATCGCCCATTGGTTTCTGCTCACCTCCTGCATTCGACTGGCCATCTTGCATCCCATTCACAACACCTTCCAACACGTTCATCTGATACACAAAGTACATAAATGAGGGGTGGTTAGCGAATGTTATTCGGCATTGGAAGATTATTAACCCGTGTCACCTAAGAAAAATACCCGTGTCACATATAAAATATTCCCGTGTCACAAATGGCAGAAACGTTACACGTACCTTGTCATCCATGCTCCGCATCCATGTTGACATGGTTCCCAGCCTCTCCAAGATCAGTTCTACTGACTTCCCCAACTTATCTTCCCAGGATTCCCTTGTCCCATCTCGTTGCTCCGAACTCGGTCCGGACTTGCCAGAGCCTTCACCGTAATAACTCGGTGCCAACGCAGCCTCAATGTCATCAAAGTAGACGTCAGGCTCCTCATGCTGGTAGAAGCACCCGAGCATCAATTCATACTCGCCGGCCTTCGGTACTAGTATCGGGTTGTCTTAGACCTTGATGCTATCCGATTTTTCAGGGTCCATGTGGGATTGGATCGTCTCATACATTAGATTGTCGTCATCGGCTGTCCACCTCAGCATGCGAGGCAACGCCGTGTTCGACACCCGGTTCGCAAACGCCTCCTCAATCCCCGGGACTGCTTCGTACAACCAAATCTAAAACAACCACACATGTCACTCGAGTGCATTAGTTGCACGTAATAGTTCAAGCATAACTTCGGTCAAGTAGCTAACCTGGAACGCATACGGAAAACCCATAAGCCCATATCCATATCGATCGTCCTTGTCGTTCGCCTTCGGCTTGAAGTCAGCGACACGTCGTTCTATGACACCCGACAGGGACTCGTGGGTGGCCTCGTACACAATCCTGCCCCAGGGGTAATCCAGAAATCGATCAACGTTCTCCACAAGCTTCACAATCTACCCTCGTATGGCTTTCCTGGGTTCTCCCTCCAGCAGAATTCCTTCGACGATGAGGAGGAGAGCGATCTTAAAACACCTTCTCGCACTCGGCTCCTTCAAGATGGAGTTCTTGAAGGCGTTCTCTAGCTCACCCACCTTCATTTTGTCCATTCCGAATAAGTCCTTAAGAGCCTTCTTTGTCTTCTTGTCATCCTCCGTCTCTGTGTCTTCCCCCCGAACTCGACCACACCGCAGCCCAGTCACGAGTGCAAACTCCTTGATAGAGAATTGTTGCAGCTTGTCTTGAAGTATGTACCAAGTCTCCCACTTCTTTTCTGTCACAAGCTGCCGTTGTAACACGTAATGCAGTAGTTGCGACGAGAATTGAACTCGGTTTGCCATTTGCACAATACCCCCAAATTGGCTTCGCAGCAGCTTCTCTCAATCGACGGGGTCGACCCAGTCGTCCATGTTGACGAGCAGAGACACTTTGGAACACTGGTTGACCCGCCCTCGGAAATGCTTCTCCTCCGGCACTGCGAGTCGGGGCTCCACCTTCTTCGGTGGCCGGACACCTTTCCTCCTCAAATTCTGGGACCGAACCATGTTCTTCCTGCAATTACGTGGACATGAACATAATCAATATCCACACAAAGTCACCCCCCTACTTAATAAATCTGTCTGCGACTGTTTCACGAGAAAAGGCCCATGTCACCTAATGAAGTAACCCTTGTCACCCAATAGAATAGCTCATGTCATGAATGTCAATTACCTTCTCCCAATTCTCCTACAGTACCCGTTTATGACAGGGGTTATTCTCCACTCTCACAATCTGGGTTAAAGGACTCGCAACCCTCCCACGCTCATCTTCAACCTCCCTTGCTCTTCTCTATCAATTCCTCAGATTCCCATACCCCTTTTACCCCAGATCTGTATTTCCCAGTATCCCCAATTCCCCACATGACCGTTAATCCAATTCCCCAATTTCTGATTTTTCTCCAATCCCAAATTGCATGCCTTTGAACGAAACAATGGAAGAATGCAAATGAAGTGGGGAAGATTGCAAATTAAGTGAAGATTCAGACTAGTAGAGATGGGTGAGGACATATTTCAATAATCAATGGAGTTGTACCTGTATTCCTGCGCCTTCCTCTCCGGTACGGCCTTCTCCGGCGTCTTCCTCCCTTATCTGGCGACTTCCTCCCTCTCCGATACGAAACAATGGGAGAATGCAAATAAAGTGGGGAAGATTGCAAATTAAATGAAGATTCGGAGTAGTAGAGATGGGTGAGGACGAATTTCAATAACCAATTGAGTTGTACCTGTTTTCATGCGCCTTCCTCTCTGGTACGGGCTTCTCCGACGTCTTCCTCCCTCTCTGGTACGGGCTCTCCTCTTTCCCTTCACTTCACAACCGCCTTCCTTCACTCCTATTAATATTCGGTCTCTCTCTCTCTCTCTCTCTCTCTCTCTTCTTCCCTTGTGTAGGTGGTGGTTTTATTCCCCAACTGCAATGAATGCAAGTTACTTTTGCTTTTCTTTTCTTTACCTTTTAATTTCGAGGAACACAACATTTTCTTTTTACTTTTTTATATTTTTGTAAGTAGGTCAAAGGAACTGTGCAACCAACTGCCACCCTGATAGATTCCTTTTCTATTGTCGTTTTGTTCTTTTGTCCCAGTATCGAGTCCCGTCTTTGCATGCACGTGTCACCTGACAAGTTTTTTCGTGTCACTATTGACTGTCTCATATTCCTACGTATAGTCTAAATGACCCATGTCACCCCTTTTAATTCTCGTGTCATCTAACGACATATACCTTGTCACCAAATTGGATAGATACATGTAGCTACACTGCCAAGTTTAACATGTCCGCATACCTACTAACATATACAAATGTTCACATTCGACAACTAGCAAGTTTCGAAAAATATCCAAATGTTTTACTTCAAATATTACAGGAGGGTGTTATGATTGGAATCAAGTGTTCAACTCCAAAGTCTAGCATCCGAGTCGACCATGGAATACCCCAACAGCTAGCATCTGGCGGTATGCCTCAATGTACGTGTCGTCCAATCGATCGAAGGCCGGGGCGGTCTCCAGCAGGAGGTGCATGAATCTAATGGTGTACGGGCCACAATCACCGCTGCAATGGGGAAGAATCGGTCAGAACGCGAACACCAATTCCACATCCAATCAAACAAAATTGAACCATGTCATCCAACTTACCTTTGCTTGTTCTGTGGAAGGCTCCTGTCCCGGCGAATGGCAAACGGCGTGAGGACCTTATCTGCATACTTGACCTTCAGATCGGGGTGTGCATGCATGACGACAGGGATCAGGCTTGTCACAGGCATTAAGAGGGGCTGAAGCTGGCGTTCCGTCACGATGTGGACGTCGCAGTCATACACCCTTACCTCCCACTCCTTAAGATCGATTGCAAGGTCAACCCAATGTTTGTTCCTGACGTTGAAAGGGAGGAGGATGAGGTCCGCAGCTGACCACGGTCGTCCCAACGGCTTCGACGACCCGCCATCTAAGTACGCCATCAATGTATCACTAGGCTCGTACGCTTCGGGGCTGGCGTTGTACTCCTTCCATTCCCGAGGTAGATAATTTCCCGCCAAGCACGTATCGACAACGATGGCTCCACTGCCAATGTCACCCGCTCTGTCTGCGACCGCTTTGCGCAGAAGGTAGCAGCACTCCTCCACCTCCTGCATGAAGTGAACCGCAATTACAATCCAAAATCCTGACACGGGAAATTTGAAAGGTGACAAGTGTTCATACCACTGTTCCAAACCAATCTTGGGGTTTCTTCAGGCGGTTGAGTAACTCCTTCGTCACATCCACACCGCAAGGTGACGTGCGCACCTCCGCGTCCCCACTGCACGGTAAGTTTCTGTCAGGTATAATGGACGTTCAACTATCTACCTTCGTCGTCTATTCGAGAGTAAGACACATAAGCTACGTACCTTGCCAGCCAACTTGTAATGGCGTCGTTGTCCGTCGCTGAAACCATTCCTAGCTTAACAGCATCAACAGGAACACTGGCTACCTTGTGGACTCGCGGTTTCTTGGCCGGGGGAGCCAGCTCCTCTCCAACACCATTCCTCATCTTCTTCGCCCCCTTAGATGAATACATCTGCGCTACCCGGGGCTTCGCCCTCTCATCACCTTCAATTTTCTTTCCCCCTTTCTTAGGACCAGACCCCTTTAAACCAACCTCTCCCAACTGCAAACATATCAAACTTCAACTAAGATTGACACTATCCCTTGTCACATAACAGATATACTCATGTCGTGCAACTACAATATCCCTATCACCAATAACTGATAGAAAAAACTTACATCCTTGCTCTCTCTTGCCGTCCCATCCCCTGCCTTGACGGATTCACCTTCTGCTACCTTGTCCCCGACATCAGATTGCTTGTCCCCTGCCTTGGTCTGATAAAAATTCATATCACTTGCCATAAACTTTCATGTCACATATATAATCACCTTTTTTTCATAAATAAACCTGACCTCCTTGGTCTTTCCTTCCCCCCATCCCCTGCCTTGACAGATTCAGCTTCATCATGCTTCTCCCCGACATCATCACCAGCTAGCTTGCTCTCTCCTGATATCTCATCCCTTGCCTTCACAGTTTCAACTTTTGTGTGCTTATCCCCGCCATCATCCACTTCACTTCCCTTCTCAACAGCACCTCCTAACTGCAAATGAAATCAACATTCAATTATGCCTCAAACTTTCCAGTGTCACTTAACATAACAAATCATGTCACAAAGCTACAATCTCCCTGTCACATTCTTCCAGTGTTTTTTAACATAACAAATCTTGTGATGTTTACCAACAACTTACCATACCACCTTGTCCACCCTCACCACCTTCAGCCGCAATTGACTTTATCAAGTCATCAAGTTCGACCTGTAAAATACATATTAACATTTGATATTGAATCCCCGATTTCAAGCAGGACTAAACATCGAAACGCATGCCACCAAAAAACAAACTTACAAACTCATCCCGTTTTTTCTCATCTCCAGCTTGTTCTTTATTGGTTGCTTCTTGCCAGGCCGTCCCCTTACATTGACCATCCCGCAACTCAGTCACGACCACCTCCAATAATTTCAGCTGCAGGTGAAAAAATTCTTACTTCATATCACCATAAGGTGACAAAATTCAACACAATTCACACTTCATATCACCATGAGTAATGAACACCCAACAATTGCTAATTCATACTTCATATCAGACTAAGGTCACCTAATTCAGTTCTAAACAAACACATATCAGACTAGCCCCCCCTTAATTTTATACCAGATTCGTTCATTATCTACACTACGTGTCACTTGTCCAATTTCACGTGTCAGGAGTCCATTTACCCTAGTCACCACAGTTATCCAGAGTCTCCACAAAACGAATAGTTGGGAATTAATTGCGTACCTTTTCATCCATCTTCTCTATCCCTGTTGACATTTTCTGAAGCTTGTCCATAACTTGTTCCAAAGTCTTGGCCACGTCCCCCACCCAGCCATCCTTCTCATTGCCTCATCTTCCCGTCTTTGGGGGCCTCCCACTAGGGGCTTCGAAATGTGTCAGGAAGGGTCCAACTAGGTCGTCGAACAGGGGGTCGGACTTCTCATCATCGTAGACACAACCATCCATCGGCTCCAACTCAGCCTCCTCTGGTATGAGTATTGGGGTATCATCAATCTCTATGGCCTCCTCTCCCTCAGCTTCGGTGCGGCTGGCTATATCCTTATAAGCTAGGTTCTCGTCCTTGAGGGTCCATCTCATGCAACGAGGGAATGTCGTCGTCGACACCTTCGTCGCAAACCGGACCCCCCATTTCGGCATGGATTCCAACAACCAAATATGCACCGCATTCCCACTCAAATTAATACATTTTCAGCATATGAATTACAAAATGATCATGGGTGTGGTCGAGAAGGTTACCTGAAAGGATAGCGGATAACCCATCAGGCCATAACCATTGCGCTTCTTTAGATCTTCTACCTTTATCTCAGCCTCCCGGCGCTTTACGGCGCCGTTCAGCGACACGTATGTTGCAACATAGATGAACCTCCCCCATGGGAATGCCAAAAACCGATCGACATTCTCCACCAACCGGACAATCCAGCTCCGCAGCCCCTTCCTCTGCTCCTCCCCTAACAAAACGCCTTCCACAATGTACAGAAGCACTAGTTTGAATCGTCTTCGCGGGCTCCGCACCACCAACATTGAGTTCTTCAGCTCGGTCTCCAGGTCACCGACCGTCATCTTCTCGTTTCCAAAAAACTCCTTGATAGCTTTCTCGTCGTCCTCCATGTTACTAGCTGTTGGTTGACTGCACCGCAGCCCGGTTACTAAGGCAAACTCCTTGAGGGAGAACCTCCGGAGCTTCCCCTTAATCTGGTACAACGTCTCTCACTCCTTATCGCTCGCAAGTTGTCGCTGGAGTGCATAATGCACCATTTGTGAAGAAAATTTCACGCTGTGCGCCAGCTGCACAACCACCCAGCTGGGAGTCAAGCAGCTTCTGTCAGTCGCTAGCGTCAACATAATCATCAATGTTGTTCAGCATCGACAGTCTCGAGCCTTGGTTCACCCGGGCCCGGAAGTGCCTAGCTTCGGGGACTACGTATTCAGGCTCTTTGTTCTTCGAGCTCACATTCTTGGTCCTCACCATTTCTCTCCTGCAATTTCCATCACACGAACAAAGTCAGTCTACAAATTATATTCATCTCCCTCTGCCACCTAACAGACTAACCCATGTCACTCTACCCTTGTCACTCAGGGTGAAACCCATGTCACCCATTATGAATCGGAAGCCTATAACCAATACCTCAAACCTCCTTCAATAGGACACCTACGACATCCACATATCCCAATTTCCACACCTCGTCAATTCCCCTATTCCGCCTATCACAACAAATTTAGAAACCCTTCTCTCCAAATTGGAAACCCCTGTCACCCAATGTCAAACCCCTGTCACCCAATTCGAACCTAAAACCACCAATTTTTCCTATCCATAGTTCCCCGACCGTTGCCCTAACCCATTCCGAAAACCACTGTCACCCAATTGGAAACCCTAACCACCGATTTCCCCTTTCCATACCCGAAAACCACCCATGCCACCACAACCCACCATTCTCCAAACACGAAAACCACCACCCCGACCCACCATTCAGGCCGCCATTGCCCTAACCCCTTCACCCACTGCTTCCCGGACCCACACCCGCGCACACTACCACCAAAGGGAGAAGAGTAAAAGGGCGTACATGTTCTGTATGTCGTCGGGTCGTGGCTGCTGTGTCCTTTCCGGCAACGCTGGACTTGCCCGCTCTCTCTCCTTTGGTGTATGCAACTGTCGAGGAAGAAACCGCAACCGCTCTCTCTCTCTCTCTCTCTCTCTATCTTTTGGCGTCTCTGCAACTGTCTCTCTCTCTCTCTTTGCTATTGTATTGGTTTGAAACGAGAGAGATGGTGATTGGATTGCCTTTACTAACCCCCTACTTCTTTTTCCCGCCTTGCCTCTCTCCTACTAGGTAGATAATGATGCCTCTATTTTATTTTTCTTTTTTTTTTTGGCAAAAAATACAAACGATAGCCGGTTTGGGGGGGGGGGGGGATGATAACCTGGACAGTTTTGCAAATTTGGGGAGAAAATGGCATTTTTGCCAATTTTTCCAAAACGGTGACATTTTTGCAAACTTTTTTCAAATTGTGGTATTTAATACCATTTCCTATTATTATATTACATATGGGCGCAGATGACGGGGATGTCAAGGCTTTTGCGTTGTAGCGAAGACAAGAGCGTCGAATTCAATTATTTCCATCATCTTCATCTTCTTCTTCTTTTTTAATAGGATAGGACATTAATTAAATAGCACTGTGTATGGATCGAGCTTGTTGACAAACCCAACACTTAAACTTAATAAGTGGGTGGACACCTCCATGTGTTGCATATGTGTACATTACATACCTTCCTAGCTACTTAACTAGAGTCTCCAAAAGGGTAAAGGTAATGCATGTTTATAGGCTGTGCAGCCGGTCCTATATAAATAATTATTAATTCTAAATGGAGAATATGATCCGATTTGAATTCTTAATTGTCTTGCTTGTTTGAACCCAAAATTTGAGCAATATTGAATTGAACTCCAAAAAAACCACACTAAAAATTGATCTAGTTCGATAAATATCCCGACCTAAATTGAATTGACACAGTTTTGATCAGTTTTCCATATATAAATAAATATATGAATGAAAAAATGGGGATAAAAAAGAAAGAAATAAAATCTAAAACAAATGAGTTTTGTCATATGAGATGATGGGGGAAGACGTAAATGAACACTTAACACGCACGTATGGGACCAGGCTTGTAACAAAAAGGGAGATCAAAGATGGGGTGTGTCAACCAACCATTGTCCATTTGAAGCTGGCCGGTTTTCATAATTAATGGAGAGTGCAATATTGACCTAATTGATTTGCCCTCACTCACTACTTAATTGCCCCCACCACCCATCTCCATCTTTTTTATTTATTTAATCCTTCCTTAGCTAAGCTTACCTCCGACGCCTTTCACATATCATAAAGTTATCAATGGGGCAACCTACCTATACAAACACTAACACACGTGTCTATATATGTGACTGTGCCCCGCTTTCTCACACTACTCCCATTCCCATATATACATAAAGAGTAATTAACTTATGTATTGTGTGTACCCTTTAGTTTTCTGCTATATATACTCCTATGATTTTAGATCCCGCCGCACTTTATTGTTTGATATTTCGTAATGGATTTGATCAATATACAAAAGTTAGGGTTGACAACATCAGATCGTCTTACATCAAAATAGATAAAGTCAAATAATATGGAGTAATAAATAACAAATGGCATGGAAATTATTATATTGTTGTTCTTGATTTCAATTTGACTTTTAAGAGTTGTTTATCAAAAAGTTTGAAACCCTTTGTTGCATTGTGGAAAATGTGTTCTGTTTTGCTCTAGAATTTATTTACTGCTGAAATACTAATGTGTGGCAAAATAAGCTGCCATAGAGAGTTGGAAAGAATTATAAATGTAATTAAGCTGAGAAACAAAGCTAAATCGGAATCAGGTAGCGTGGAAAATAAAGAAGGAAAAGTGACATAGTGGGCCGGGTCGGGTGGGCCGTCCTTCTTTCAGGTGGGAATGTAATCATATTCACCTTTCCAAATAAATATTATGTGCGCTCTTATGGATACTTTGCAATACCCAGGCCCGTTTGACGTAACACCTTATGCTATATTAAGGGCATGTTTGACATGCACATTTTTTAATCTAGCTTAAGATTATAATATAGCTTAATATAATCTAGATGAAAATTTTAATATAGCTTAAGATTATAATCTAGCTTAAAATTGAACATCTTGTTTGGCATGACTATTGATTATCCAAGCTTTTAGGAGATTAAAAGGTAAAATTACCAAAATGGATCTATTTTATTTGATGCACGACTTTAGAGTCGGATCATATTTGGTCTGGGCTATAAAGTTCCTTTATAAAAGAGAAAAAATACATGACTTTATAGTCTAGTAACAAACCCGGACTATGAAACAAAAATTATACATTGTCAATAGGGGTGATATTTTTTTTATCGAGCTTGGTTTTGTGATCATATTCGGCTCACGAGTAATTAGACTAACGCGAGCTTGAGCTCGAATTCGAGCTCGTTTTCTCGTTTTTGCTTGTTATGCTCGTTTTGTCAGTTTTGCTCATTTTGATTGCTTTGAGCTTGTTTTCAAGCTTTTTTCAGCTCGTTTTTAACCCATCTATCTTTATATTAGGAATTATATGTAACGGTGGACCCAAACAAAGGCTCAATCTGATTCCTAAGCTGAATGTATCACATGAGATAAAACATGAATTGTAGTATTCATCTGCAAAACTCTCACAAAAATCCAATAACCACCAAAAAGACCAACTGAGGCAAAACTAAATAGATCAATTACAATGTTTAGCTTCACAACCTTTAAGAAAGAGATGTTCTCAGTTCAATATCTACCCATGTCTAAATATCATGATATCTAAAAACAATGGACACATGTGAAGAGAAATCCTAAACCCCTGCACCAAACCAAGCATTCAACCAATAAAAACCATATCAGTTTATTTATAACAATACAGAATGCACCAGCTGCTGTTATTGAGGTTCAGATATCAGTTCCGCAAAATAAAGGTAAACAGAAAGTTGAGGAAGAGGGCTGGCAACAACCTTATGCTAAGAAAGCTGCTAGGAAAGTCGAGAACAAAGGGGAAAGTAGGGAGAAGATCAAACGAAATACTGGAAGTCAAAAGAGACTAAATTCATCCTAAAGTTGCTAAGAAAGCAGGGAGAACAAAGGGGAAAGCAGGGAGAAGATCAAAGGGGAATGCTGCTAAGAAATATGCTAGGACAGAATGCACCAGTTGCTGCTATTGAGGCCCATGATCTCTTTGTAGTGGAACCTATGGATGATGTCAAATGACAGTAGGAGGGACTGTATTTATTGTCAATAAAAGATAATGATATTTTAATAGATTAAAAAATGCTGGTAGGCCTCAACTCTAAAGAAAGGCCATAGTTCTTCAGTTGTTCATTCACACATCTTTTTTTCCCTTCAATAGCCCAATTTCTTCCATCTATTTTGAATAATCAAACATCAGTACTTGCTTGTCAGTCCTACACTGCCCCTTACATGATAAGCAGGTGAATGCAAGATCAGGTTCATTCATCAGCTGAACTTGCTAATGACTATTAGGTTCATTTTATGAACATAGCAACTACTATCTTGATTTAATTGGTAGGCTGATTCTTATGCATTGAGACGAGTTCAAAGGCATACCATTCAGTTAAAAAAGATATCAAATGAAAAGTCTGTACATGCCAACAGCATATAAACATGCTTCATCCTTCAGAAGATCAGATATCAAAGGTACCTAACAGAAGAGCACAAATGCAAAAGCTATCAAGAAAGAAGTATAAATTTTGGTTATACTTATGCAAGTAAATCAATCTTGTTTTACAGAAATAACTTTCAGCATTGAGAGCACATGAATCAAGAATGACACTATGAAGAAGTACAAACACGAAGAAAACCAAACCTGTTAAGCAGAACAAATCTTCAAAAGGGAAACCCTTTGTTCTGAGTCATGACCCTAATAAATTGAAAACAGTTTATACACCCCCACATTCACTAGTAGAACAAATGAGATAAAGATTTGAATCAGCCCTAAATTCCATTCATATTCTCTATGTTCCTCCTTTTATTCACTATTATGCAGTCTCATGGTTCAGCTAACAATCTATATTTTTAAGTATGGGGTTTACTGTGTTTCTGAACCACTTTAGGTGTCCCACTGCAAAAGCTTTTTGGAGCTTGTTGAAGCTTATGACATGTACTGTTTTTCTGATTTGGGGAGCTGCTATATGCAAGCATGCCATATCCTACAACAAGGGCATGCTTATGCAATTTGGATTTTTTAAGGAGGCTTTGGAGGTCTATAGGAGGATGATCTCTAAAGGGAATAAGCCAAGTTTAATCCTGTATTTACACCTATCCTTAACTACTATCATGTCCTTCGAGCAATCCCCAATGTTTCATGAATTTCATCTCTCACTAATACTACCACAATTATACTAGCAAAAGAGCAAAATGCAAGCCATTTGCATTACACTGAGTTAACAAAGAGATTCGCAAATCATCACACCACTTTGAGTCACCAAACACACATTTTCATAGACTTAAACAAGCAATTACACGAAGCCACACACAGATGACTTACACAAGAGCAACAATTACACAAAGGAGAAATTGGGGCATTTTCATAGAACCCTAAAATTGGCCAAATAAAAAAACCCAAACAATTAAATGCGAAATTGATGATAATAGGGTTGTTGTAAACCGAAATTGAAATCGAAATTGGGGCTATTACCTGAAAAGGGTGAAAGTGAAAGGGTTTGGTGGAGAAGACGAATTAGAACCTACGAAGAGCCCCTGCAAACAGGCAATATCAGTGATTTCAAAACCTTATTGAGAAATCGATCGAACCGATTAGAGACCTCACCGAGTTTGTCGTCCTGTGCCTCTCATGGAAGGAGAAAGCGATGACTGAGATGAAAATAGACGATGGCGATGAAGAAACCTCCTTTTCAATTACAAAACGCTTTCAGATTTTCATCCAACGCTTGCTCCAGGGAGATGCGGATGAAAAGCTTGCAAAGCTTTTGGAGGAGATGAAGGGGAAGCGTTTTCTACCCTGCCAAACGTGGATAGTCAAAGCGTTGTGAAAACGCTTTATCCAACGTTTTATCTAACGCTGGGAAACGCTAAAGCCAAACACGCCCTAAATGTAGGGCCGTTTTGTTATATTTTGAAACTTTGTGCAAATTATATGTTGAGACCTGTTTTAACTAATTTAAAGAGGAAAAAAAATTAATCAACCATTATAATAAAGAAGATGATGTTCTTGTAGATGCAAAGTCATTACAAAGAACATTTGGATTTTTTTCATTTCCGGAGGTGAAATAGGATAAAGGATTGTCGTTGAAGGTTTGTGATGACCAAAAATAAAAAAAAATCGGGTTGCTGTATAAAAAAGCGGACAATTGTAAGTTCTTTTGAGGGAAAAAATTGGAAATATGAGGGGCTGCTAATTTTGAGTTTCGAACTCGGCCCAGTTCCAAACAAGTAAAGGTTGTTGTTGTAGGAGGAAATCGAGTTTAAAATATAGAAATATAAATCAAACCAGATTCGTGCCCACGCAAATAATTACAAGACCTCCTCCAGATGTAGCAACGGGAAGTCAGGATCGATCCACAAGGAAGTGTGTCAGCGGATTCTAGGTAGCTGTAAATCTCAAAGACAGAAAGACAAATAGAAAGACAGAAAGAAAGACAGAAATAACAAACAAAAGCGAAAAATAAAGCAAAGCACAAAACTGGTCGATATCGACAACAATAACTCGATATCGACTAAGACTATGTCGATCAACAGAAACAGAAATCGATCAACAGAAGCAAAGACTCAGAAAAAGCAGTGTCGAGTAAAAACCTTCCTCGATATCGAGTAAGGTCAACTCGATATCGACAAAAACCTGCTAGACGTCAATAAACACAGAAACTTAAAGTGCAAACTTTCGAACACAGAACTCAGATTCTAATGAATAAATTCAATAAACTAAAGATATTCCAAAGCCAGGGTATCAACACCACAACGATAACCATGCAAAATAACATATAAAGGCACAAAAGATCATGCTTTTCATCAAATAACTTTCGTTATTAACAAATAGGAATATATAGGCTTTCGCATAAACCCTAATTGTTACGAAGCTAATGCTATTCAAACAGGTATGGAGCACGCAATATGAAAAGGACTTCGAAGAGTAATAATAGAAGGGGACAATCTACAGCTCATCAAAGCCATCCCCAACAGCAATAGTGTGAGATGGGAGATTATACACCACATTGAAAAGTTGAAGCAATTGGAATCTGCTTTTGATCTTGTCCAATACAGACACTGCTACCGAGAAGCGAATCAAGTAGCCGACTTCATAGCTCGGAAGGGTATTCTTATTGATAACTCTACTATCCCTTTTAATAAGGAACTTTGTACCATCATCATTAAGGATGATCAAGGAGCCGGATTACGACTTGTGTAATCGCTCCTAATTCTTGCCTACTGTAAAAAAAAAAAGTATTGCTAGATAAACAATGATGTATGAAAATACATCAGCAGCAAATCCGTCACAATTATGTCATACAAAATATAGTACAGAAGTGAGAAAGAAAAATAAAATGTATCAATAATATAACTTAGCGCGGAGGAAAGACGTACAATATTGTGGTGGCATAAGGGGAGAGAACGAAGCTTCAAAGAAGCCAACCCAAGGAACCAATAAACTAAATGACAATGCAGCTGTACGTGAGAGTGAAGGCTGGGAATAAGGATTGTGGCTTGCGTAGGTTGGTGCAAAGTCATTTTTTTAGGGCACTGTCTATGAGCGTGTAGTAGGTAGACATGACTGAGATTTTGGGCACACGTGCATCCTTTGGGATTTGAGAACTTCTAGAGATAAAGAGAAAAGAAAAATAATGGTGTAGTCCGATTGTCTTTCATTGATGTCGAAGCTAGATATGCGGGCCATTTGGACGCGATGGGGCTGATGTTGAAAGAGCTTAGAGCGATGGCAAGACCTTTTTATTTTATATATCTAAACTATATCTTTTTACAATTTATGTTAAAATAACTCAAATATTCACGATACATATTATATTAAATTATGACTCAATAATTAATACAATAAATAATGCATGACATAAGCTTAAATTTATTTAAAAAAAATAAGCATAAATTGTAGGTATTGGGATTCATTTCAGACAGGTTTTGTTTAGTTGAGATTTTGTTTACCCAAGTTTCGGTTGAAGTAGATTAGGTTAAATAGAATTTAGCTGATTTGGGTTTTAATTATTAATTTTTATCTTTATGAGTCGTATTTTAATTTAGTTGAACTTAGATTGATTGAAATAGATTTCGTTTGAGGTCCCTTCGGCTGAGGGGTTACAAATATATATCATGTTTCAAAAATATTTTTTGAAAATAATGAATTACAAAATCTTGAATAATTGTTTTTTTAACTAGAAAAATAATAGTTTGTTCGGTAAGTAGATAAATTCAAATATTTTAGAATTTCATTTTTGAGATCTCTTCCACGTTGTTTTCTATAAACTCTAGCTGATAAACAACTTTCTATATGCAATAGTGTTCCAGCCTGCAGGATGTCATCTTGAAGATGTAATATCACTTTGATAAAAAAAAGCTCAAACCTTTATCGCAAAAGAATCATGCTTATAGGGATATAAGATGAATCGTATAAAAAGCTCAAACCTTTATCGCATCATCTCACATGCCCACCGTCGGGCTTACCCCGACCCTAGAAGTAGGTGGACTACTCGCTCTTCATTATCAAGAAACTCATTAATACACAAAAGAAAGTAAGTTTCATTAAAATAAACCAAAGAAAGCTTACAACCGAACAAGCCAAATCCGCTTTCGCCTTTCCACCTTGCTCGCCACAAACTCTCTCTTTCTCTATCTATGTAACTAATTACTTGTTGTCTCTGAAATTGAATGCGTGATGGAATGAATAGAAAATCAGCCCCTAAGGCTTTATTTATAGGCTTCCAACCCTTCCTAATCAAGGTAAGAAAGTCTATCTATATCTAAATCTCTTTATCTAAAAGCGTTAAAGATAAATAAATGGAATAAAAGAATTAAATCCAAAAGGGAATATCCTCCATGTGTGGGTAAATCTCCTCTCCATAGATAGAACTTGATAGATCTTGGATAGAATCGGACTCCTTCGGCTCCAAGTAATCCCAGCTCGACACGGACAGCTCACCGCATAACGCGGCTCCGGGATAGCGCTCCTCGATATCGAGCAAACTACTCGATATCGAGTAACTTTCGTCGTCGACTTCGGCTGGCTAGGCATCTCGAGTAGCTGGTTCTCGATCTGGCTCGGACAGGCGTCTCAGGTCCTGTCGATATTGAGCAAAGTACTCGATATCGAGTACATGGTGTCGACTTGGGATGGCCTGGTGTTGTCGAGAAACTTCTCCTCGACACTGGCTCGGACATGCGGTGCTGAGTTTGTCGATATCGAGCAAAGTACTCGATATCGAGTAAGGTCCAGGTGTCGGGTTGGCTTCGTCTCTCAGCTCCTCGACCAGCTCCTACTCGACCAGGCACTTGCTCGGACATCTTAGGTCGATATCGAGTAAATGTACTCGATATCGAGTAACTCTCAGCTCCAGCTTGATTCGTCCTGGTTCCGCTGCTTCCTGACCTATTGTAAATTTCCTCGAATTCTGCGAATTTAAACAGAAACTGGTGTAGATTCCATAATTTGGCAAATAAACATAAACTACATAGATTATGTACTATTCTAGCCCAAATGCATGAAATGTATGCAGAAAACGGTACAAAAGTAACTGTGAAACATGAGAGATTCAGCTCATAACAAACATCCCATACTTAAGCTTGCTTGTCCTCAAGCAATACTTTTATTTTTCATTCAGGGGAAGAAATCAAAACTCTCAACATATTAGATTCATTCTCATATGTCCCTGCAATTAATTACCATCCTTGAAAAGGTACTAGTGTCACAAATCCATGCATGTGCAATTAAAAAGCAACATCTACTCACAAAAGGAGGGTTATGCAAAAACATTCATTCATGACATAGCATTAATAATCAAGAGGACTTCAATTTAAGCTCAAAATAAGAAGTAGATTGGTAAAAGGCTTAAAGGTGGGCAATTTCTAGAAATGTGGTGCTAATGATCCGGGGAAATGGAGTATTTCCAAACTTTCTCAACCACATTTCTTCTTCATAAGATTCATCACCTTTCATAATGCTTTTATCAATAATAATGTTTTTACCTCTCTAACATCAGCACTGCCTTCTCGCGAGTCGCAAACATGGGTGTCATGAATGGCCCCAGATACTTAGTGCTTTGGACTCCTCACCTGTGTGTCCCATCTCACTGAACTATTATCTCAGTAAGCAGGGTCGATCTACCTTTATCTCCTGAGGTGACCGTATTTTTTCTCACTCATTAAATTTTCCATATATTTCAAACTTTCCTGCCAAACTCCAATAATGATATATAACAACAACACAAACACCATATAACAATCTCCATAATGTAACATCATCCTCAACATAATCCCCGGATGGAAATAAGGTAAAGAATGGCAATATTTAGACCATGTGGAGCAATATATGAAATAAGACATAATATGGCTTTTGTGATGCATAAGCATAGGTAAGGGCTAGGATATAACAATATGAGCATCATATGGAAATATAAAGTCCTCCATCCTCTTATCATGCAACATGTCAAAAGCAAATTCAAATTTTACCTCCTTTTATGGTTTTCAATAAATAATGCGCTTCATTGTGACTTCCCTTTACTAGGCAATTTCATGCTATATCTCTAATGAATCTAATTTTGCATCGTCGAGTTCAATATAAAGCTTCCATGACATTAATCAAAATTTTCAAAGGGGGTCATTTTTTCAAAATTTGGAAATCATGCATATAAGCACATAAATCAATAATGAATTCCAAAATAGCAATGTATAAGCGATTCAAGAATTAAGCTTCAAATATGCACAAAGTAAGCCCTTCCCCCACCCCATACTTAAACAATGCAGTGTCCTCACTGTATAAAAACAAAGGTAAAGAAAGAAACTCACTAGACAGATGTGCAAGACTTCATAATGTCGAGTGCTAAGCTCTGGCCCGAGTCTGATTTAGCTTGCTTCTATCCCCATGGACCTGAAAAATATAGAAGACATATACCCACAATAGAAAAACTAAAAAGTTCAAAACCAAAAATATACAAAAAGCAACAATGTCCTAAAGTCCCAAAAATAAATGTCTATTTACAAGCTCTAGATTTTATAGTCGCTAGGCCGACTTTTTCTTTAAGCTCAAGGTGGCATCTGCAGGGCCCATATAGCTTGGGCTTCAAATAGGACTCCATTCTTGTCCATTAGCTGCAATCCTCCAGAATGGATCTTGTTCACCACGAAAGGTACCATCCTCTTCTTGTTGAATTTGTTGGGAAACCAATTATCTTTTGACTTGGAAACATAGAACTTGTCTCCAACTTCATAATCTTTGGGATCTTCATTGGAAATCCTACATAAGCGCACATACCAAGGCAAACCTCTCCCATGTATAGATAGATCTTTAATGGAAATAGGAGAAGAAAGATCCATACCTTGGCTTACCTTCGCAGAAACGGATTCAGGGGCCATTGTATTTGGTCGATCTCGAGTAACAGTACTCGATCTCGACGAGTTTTCAGCTTCTGGTGGCCTGCTGCTCGAGGATGCTGGAGTCGAGGAAGACGGTGCTTGGTCGATATCGACCAGTTTTATCGATATCGAGGAGTTTTGCTCGTCTGGTGGAATCAGCGTCGAGGAAGGCGAAGTCGAGGCAGTGGGGTTTTGGTCAATATCGAGTAACTTACTCGATATCGAGGAGTGCTGTGCTTCAGGTTGGCTGCTAGATGACGCTGCTGCTGGTGGAGGAGGCTGAGTTTGGTCGATGTCGACTAAATTACTTGATGTCGAGGAATTTTGTCCGACTTCGACCCCATACTTGCATCCTGTCAAGGCATCCGAAAAATAGTTAGTCCAAATCGACGTACCTTGGTTTGTGTCGAGTGGATTCTCTGTTTCTTCGTTCAGGATGGCCATGATATTCTCCATCTGGGCCTCCATATCCCTCTTCTCCAGCTCTTGAGGAGTCATATTTCTTACCTTAGTGATACGGATTAAGATGGCCTTTTGTGGGTCAAACAATGACCTTGATCCAGGCGAGCTCTCAAGACCGATTCGAGGGCCATTGATAGCAAAGAGTGTCTTCCTCATGAGGAAGAAGAAGGCGCCACCATGGATTGAAGAAAAGATATTTTATTTATTTAATTATTATTATTGTTATTAGTTTTTATATTCTTTCCATATTTAGTTACTCATATGTTAGTTGGAGCTATTTATGGAATGTCTTAATTTTAGCAAAACTTAGTTAGGTGAATAAAAGGGAAAAGGAAAGTTTATCTCTTTTAGATATTTTCCTTGTCCACTAAGTAGGAATATTTATCTAGGATTATTATTAGGATTTAATATTTATTTATCTAAGTCAAAACTCTATCTTTTGTAAAGATAGAATTGGTATAGTTCCCTATTTAAACTCTTGTATTTGCATTGATTTAATTAGATTGGAAAATTATATTGAGAAACCCTTTTTAGGATTAAAAAGGTTCTTCAATCCTCCAATCCAAAAGCCTTCGCAATCAATTTATGTTCTTGTTCATCCGATACCAAACCAAGATCTAAACCCATACATCAAACACACGTCAAACACAACAAACACACAAAGCTGTCCAGATTCTGTCGCCATAAGGAACCTAGAATCCGTCGCTGCAGAAGCCAGGAACCGTCGCTGGCAGCGGCCGCAGCAGGCTTGCTGCGCCCGCAGCATCCGTCGCTGTCACTGTGCCGTCGGTGCTGCTGTTTCCTTTGTTGGCTTGTACTTAGTTCTATTTACTTGTTCGTTTTCTTTCATTCGCAATAGTTCCAAGTCCTTATTGTAATTAATTGTAAACATCGAGATTAGCAAGAATATTGCAAGATCGGGCCATCAACAGTTTGGGTTCTAGATCTTGAGCCCACAGGCGAAGGATCTGGTATCCCAAACGTATGAAGTGGTATCAGAGCCATATGTTTCACAATATTCTTGTTAATCTCGATATTTACAATTAATTAAAATAAGAACTTGAAACTATTGGGAAATAAAAGAAAAACAAACAAATAAAAACTAAGGCAAAAAAAGTAAAACAGCGACAGAGCTGGTGCATTTGTTAAACCAAAAGGCATTACTAACCATTCATATAAGCCATACTTAGTTTTAAAAGTTGTTTTCCATTCATCACCCTGTTTCATCCTAATTTGATGATATCCACTTCTAAGGTCAATTTTAGAAAAAAATACAAGCACCATGAAGTTCATCAAGCATATCATCTAAACGAGGAATATGGTGGCGATACTTAACCGTTATTTGGTTGATTGCGCGACAATCAACACACATGTGCCAGAAGCCATCCTTCTTTGGAACCAAAATGACAGGCACGGCACAGGGAGATAGGCTTTCTCGCACAAAGCCCTTATCCATCAATTCTGTGACTTGGCGTTGAAGCTCCTTTGTCTCCTCGGGACTAGCTCTATAAGCGGCGCGATTAGGCAAGGCTTCCCCAGACACAAAGTCAATCTGGTGCTCGATACCTTCAATAGGAGGCAAGCCTTGGGGTAGTTCAGCTGGAAGCACATCTAAATAATCCTGCAGAAGAGCAGCAATAAGTGCAGGAATATGACTCAATTCAACATTAAGTAATACCTGTTTCATTACCAGGAGAATATGAGGTCGATGAGCATTCCATGTTATGGTCCCTTTTTGAGGTTGAGAGACCACCGATCGACGTTCTACAGAGCCCTTAAGTGATGCAGAAGAGGGCTGAGTGGACGCCGAGTGGGAAGGAGGTGGTGCCGAGGGGGCTGCAGGCGCGGCTGGTGGGGCCGCGGGCGCGGATGTCTTAGCTGCGGGGGCGGCCTGCTGAGCCGAGCTCCCTTGGAGCTTCTCCTTCCTTTGGGCCTCCTTCTGAGCGTCCTGTTGTTGTTTCTTGCGAACCTGGTCCTTTAGAATAGTTTGTGGCGAAAGGGGTAGGAGAGTAACTCTCCTCCCATCAAAAGTGAAGGTATATGTATTCGCACGACCATCATGAAGAACAGAACGATCATATAACCAAGGACAACCTAATAATATATGACTACAATCCATGCGCGCAACATCACATAATATTTTATCATGATATGATCCAATTGAAAGGGAAACTAAACATTGTTTGGTGACCATTATATTAGATCCATCATCAGTAATGCCATTTAATCCATAGTGAGTAGCTCTAGGAGTAGTAGTTAAATGGAGGAAATCCACTACCTTTTCACCGATGAGATTGCAGCAACTCCCACCGTCGATGATGACGCTTAAGGTAGCCTCGCGAACCACACACCTAGTGTGGAAGATGTTCTCCCTTTGATCAGCCTTGGGAGATTCCTGAATGTGTAGGACCCGCCGATTGATAATGCAAAGCAAGTTGTCGTACTCTGAAGTATCGATCTCTCAAGACCCGCCGATTGTGGGTCAAACAATGATTTTGATCCAGGCGAGCTTTCAAGACCGATTCGAGGGCCATTGATAGCAAAGAGTGTCTTTCTCAAGAGGAAGAAGAAGGTGCCACCATGGATTGAAGAAAAGATATTTTATTTATTTAATTATTATTATTGTTATTAGTTTTTATATTCTTTCCATATTTAGTTACTCCTATGTTAGTTGGACTTATTTATGGAATGTCTTAATTTTAGTAATACTTAGTTAGGTGAATAAAAGGGAAAAGGAAAGTTTATCTCATCTAGATATTTTCCTTGTCCACTAAGTAGGAATATTTATCTAGGATTATTATTAGGATTTAATATTTATTTATCTAAGTCAAAACTCTATCTTTTGTAAAGATAGAATTGGTATAGTTCCCTATTTAAACTCTTGTATTTGCATTGATTTAATTATATTGGAAAATTATATTGAGAAACTCTTTTTAGGATTAAAAAGGTTCTTCAATCCTCCAATCCAAAAGTCTTCGCAATCAATTTATATTCTTGTTCATCCGATATCAAACCAAGATCTAAACCCATTCGTCAAACACACGTCAAACACAACAAACACACAAAGCTGTCCAGATTTTGTCGCCATGAGGAACCCAGAATTCGTCGCTGCAGAACCCAGGAACCGTCGCTGGCAGCGGCCGCAGCAGGCTTGCTGCGCCCGCAGCATCCGTCACCGTCATTGTGCCGTCGGTGCTGCTGTTTCCTTTGTTGGCTTGTACTTAGTTCTATTTACTTGTTTGTTTTCTCTCATTCGCAATAGTTCCAAATCCTTATTGTAATTAATTGTAAACATCGAGATTAGCAAGAATATTGCAAGATCAGGCCATCAACAATTTGGGGTTCTTGATCTTGAGCCCACAGGCGAAGGATCGGGTATCCCAAACGTATCACTTAGGCTCCCCACAAGTAATGTAACCAGCTAAGATAGATTTTACCTCTTCCATTGGACCTGTATGCCTTTCAGCTTTATTAAAGGAATCCTCAATTACCTCATCGCTGATGTTGAAAGTGAGCACTCCCTTCCTTAGGCTTATGTTGGCATCCACCGTCGCCAAGAAGGGCCTTCCTAGAATAATTGGACAAGCAGGGTCCTCCGCCATATCAATAACCAAGAAATCAGCAGGCCCAAAGAACTTACCTACTTGCACTGGCACATTGTCCACTGTTGTGAGGAGGAAATCAAGTATGAAATATAACAAAATAGATCAAACCAGATTTAGGCCCACGCAAATAATTACAAGACTCCTCCAATGCAGTAAGAGAAAGTCAGGATCGAATCCACGAGGAAGCGTGTCAGCGGATCCTAGGCAGCTGTCAATCTCACAGAAAAGTAAACAGAAGACAGAAACAAAGGAACAAAGAAAGAAAGACAGAAATAACAAACGAAAGCAAGAAATAAAAGAAAAGACAGAAGCTACTCGATCTCGACAAGCGCAGTACTCAAGATCGACTAACAAGAGTAGAGACAGAAACTGAAAATCGACGACAGAAGCACAACAGCAACTCGATCTAGACAAGGCCTTACTCGAGATCGACAAACCCCTACTCGATCTCGACTAGCTTTTCCTCTAGATCGACAAAAACACAGAAAACCTCAAATTGCAACTTCGAACACAAAATCTCAGATTTCGACAGAAATAAATCAATATATGAAAGAACTTCCAAAGCCAGGGTATCAACGCCAAAACGATAACCATGCAAAGTAACACATAAAGGCATAAAAGATCATGCTTTCCATCAAAATAACTTTCGTTACTAACAAATAGGCATATAGAGGCTTTCGCATAAACCCTAATTGTTACTAACCCTTTTCACATAATTAACCCAAGTTGTATTAAGATCACTTTCGCTTCAATAATACAAACAATGATCACCTTCAACTCTCGCAAAACAATCATGCTCATAGGGACACAAGACGAATTGCATAACAAGATCTGACCTTTACCGCATCACCTCACATGGCCATCGTCGGGCTCACCCCAACCCCAGAAGTGGGTGGACTACTCGCTCTTCATCGCAATAGCAGGCATTGATGTATAAAAAGAAACTTGCATTAAACTAAATTCAAAGCCTTTACAATCCCGGCAATCCAACTTTCGCTGAATGCCAAAACCCTAAAAACCGTAGAACTCCTAAACTGTCTCTGTGGAACTACTTCTCTTGCTCTGAATTGAATTGAATTCTGAAAAACCAGCCCCTAAGGCTTTATTTCTAACCTTCTATTCCTTGCTAATCAAGGATAGAATATATCTATCTATATCTAAAAAGCTTAAAAGATAAATAAAAGTAATTTAGGAATTAAATCTATAAAGAGGAAATAATATCTAAATAGGTAAGTCTTCTCATGTTGATAGATCTTGTCTTCCATAGATGGAACTTGATGGATCTCGGCCAGCTCGGATTCCTTCGGCTCCAAGGACTCCCACAGTGCGTAGGACTGCTCAAACCGCGTAACGCGGCTTCGGGACGCAGCTCCTCGGTCTCGACCAAGGCTCCTCGAGATCGAGTAGAACTGACGTCGACTTGGCTGGCTCGGCGTCTCGGGTTGCTGGTCCTCGATGTGGCTCGGACATGGCTCCTAGGCTTGGTCGATCTCGAGGAACTTACTCGATCTCGAGTAAAGGTGGCTCGTCGACTAGGTCTTCTGGTGTTGTCGAGCAACCTCTCTTCGACATGGCTCGGGTGCCAGCTTCCGGGTTCCTCGATCTCGAGTAGGTTTACTCGATCTCGAGTAGAGTGTAACCCGTCATATCTTCATCTTCGGCTTCTCGATCAGCTCATCCTCGACCAGGCACTCCTTGGACATTTTTGGTCGATCTCGAGTAAAGGTACTCGATATCGAGTACATCTCTCAGCTTTCTGCTTTGTTCTTAAAACGCACTTTCCTAAGTCCTCGTTTCTCGGATTGACGCATATGATCATGCGTTAGAAAGCTCTTTCTGAGGGCTACAACTCTCATGAAGACATCAAAGCTTGATTCAGAACGAAGAATGGTGAAAAATGGCCTTTTCTCTAGCTGCACCATTCTTAGCTTCTCCACGAGTTTCCTTTAAGCTCCAAAGTGCGTCCGATTTCTGCGAAATATAACCAAAACTTGTGTAGACCTCCATATATTGCAAATAAACATAAACTACACATATTTTGTATTATTCTAACCCAAATGCATGCAATGTATGCAGAAATTGATATAAAAGTAAGTGTAAAACATGGCAAATTAGGCTCACAACAAACACCCCATAATTAAGCTTGCTTGTCCTCAAGCAATACTTTTATTTGTCATTCAGGGGAAGAATTCAAACCCTCAACATCTTAGATTCATTCTCATATAACCCTACAGTCAATTACCATCCTCAAAAAGGTACTAGTGTCACAAATCCATGCATGTGCAAATGTACAAAAGCAACATCTACTCACAAAAGGAGGGTTATGCAAAACATTCATTCGTGACAAAGCATTGATAATCAAGAGGACTTTAATTTAAGCTCAAATAAGGAGTAGATTGGTAAAAGGCTAAAGGTGGGCAATTTTTGGCAATGTGGTGCTAATGATCCGGGGAAATGGAGTATTTCCAAACTGAATTTCCACATTCTTTCTCCATAAGATTCATCACCTTTCATAATGCTTTTATCAATAATAATGCTTTTACCTCTATAACCTCAGCACTGCCTTCTCACGAGTCGCAAACATGGGTGTCATGAATGGCCCCGGATACTTAGTGCTTTGGACTCCTCACCTGTGTGTCCCATCTCGCCAAACTATTATCTCAACGAGCAGGGTCAATCTACCTTTATCTCCTGAGGTGATTGGATTTTCTTTCACTCATTAAATTTTCCATACTTTTCAAATATTTTTCTACCAAACTCCGATAATGATAAAAACAACACAACAACCATATAACAATCTCCACAATGTAACATTATTCTCACCATAATCCCCGGATAGGAAATAAGGTAAAGAATGAGCAATATTTTGAATATGTGGAGCAATAATTGAAATAAGGCATAATATGGCTTTTGTTATGCATAAGCATAGGTAAGGCTAGGATTATAAACAATATGAGCATTATATGGAAATATAAAGTCCTCCATCATCTTATCATGCAACATGTCAAAAGCAACTTCAAATTTTACCTCCTTTTATGGTTTTCATAATGTACTTCATTGTGACTTCCCTTTACTAGGCAATTTCATGCTATATCTCTAATGAATCTAATTTTGCATCGTCGAGTTCAATATAAGCTTCCATGACATTATTCAAAAAAATTCAATGGGGGTGATTTTTCAAAACTTTGGAAAACATGCATACAAGCACATAAATCAATAATGCATTCCAAAATAGCTATGTAGCAATTCAAAGAAATAAATTCCAAATATGCACAACATATGGCAAATATGCATAAAGTAAGCCCTTCCCCCACCCCATACTTAAATATTACAGTGTTTTCACTGTATAAAAACAAGGGTAAAGAAAGAAACTCACTAGACAGGTGTGCAGGGCCTCTTAATTTCGAATGAAAGAACTGCATGAGCCGAGTCTGAATATAGCTTGCTTCTATCCATGGACCTGAAAAGTGCAGAAGACATTTACCCATAATAGAAAAACTAAAAGTGTTCAAAACCAAAAACAAACAAAACAATGTCCAAAAATAAATGTCTATGTACAAGCTCTAGATTTTATAGTCGCTAGGCCGACTTTTCATTTAGCTCAAGGTGGCATCTGCAGGGCCCATGTAGCTTGGGCTTCAAATAGAACTCCATCTTTGTCCATTAGCTGCAATCCTCCAGAATGGATCTTGTTCACCACGAAAGGTCCCATCCTCTTCTTGTTGAATTTGTTAGGGAACCAATGATCTTTTGATTTAGAGACATAGAGCTTGCCTCCAACTTCATACTCCTTAGGCTCATCATTGGATATCCTACATAAGCGCACATACCAAGGCAAACCTCTCCCATGTATAGATAGATCTTTAATGGAAATAGGAGAAGAAAGATCCATACCTTGGCTTACCTTCGCAGAGATGGAATCGGGGACCACGATGTTTGGTCGATCTCGAGTAGGAGTACTCGATCTCGACGAGTTTTCTGGTGGTGAGCTGCTCGAGGATGCAGGAGCTGGGGAAGCTTGGTCGATCTCGACTAAGGTAGTCGATCTCGAGTAGGTTTGGCCGTCTGGTGGAGTCAGTGTCGAGGAAGGCGAAGTCGAGGCAGGGAGGTGGTGGTCGATCTCGAGTAGTGTACTCGATCTCGAGGAGGGCTCGGCTTCTGTCTGGCTGCTCGACGACGCTAGTGCGGGTGGAGGCTCCTGGTGTTGGCCGAGATCGACTAGAGTCCTCGATGTCGAGGAATCTTGGTCGACTTTGAACCCCTACTTGGTTCCTGTCAAGGCATCCGAAAAATAGTTAGTCCATAACGACGTACCTTGGTCTGTGTCGATTGGATTCTCTGTGTCCTCCTTTAGGATTGCCATGATCTCCTCCACCTGGGCCTCCATATCCCTCTTTTCCAGCTCCTCATGGGTCATATCTCTTACCTTCGGTTCCCCGCAAGTGATGTAGCCAGCTGATATAGATTTTACCTCTTCCATTGGAGCTGTATACCTTTCAGTTTTATTAAAGGAATACTCAATTACCTCATCGCTGATGTTGAAAGTGAGCACTCCTTTCCTCACGCTTATGTTGGCATCCACCGTCGCCAAGAATGGTCTTCCTAGAATAATTGGACTAGCAGGGTCTTCTTGCATATCAACAACTAGGAAATCAGCAGGGACAAAGAATTTACCTACTTGTACTGGCACATTGTCCACCATGCCTGTTGGAATGACCACTGTGTTGTTGGCCATGTAAAGTCTAGCATCCACAGGCTCTAGGGCACATATCTTAATCTTGGACCAAATTGTTAAAGGCATTATACTTACACTGTCTCCAAGATCACATAACGCATTAATTTTATATGGACCAAATCCAATAGATATAGCAAACTTACCTGGATCTGGCCTCTTTTCCAGTATGTCCAAATGGATGCATTCCTCTGTAATCTCAGCCATTAATCGCTTTTTGCTCAGAATCTCCTTCAGGAACTTGACATAGGATGACATTTGATTGAGAGCTTCTGTGAAGGGGATGGTGACATTGAGTTTCTGAAGCATCTTGATGAAGCGCTGAAATTTCTTTTCTGCAGGGTCCTTTGGAGATTTTGTGGGGAAAGGCAGCTTCTTTTTGTGAGTCGGAGCCATAACAGATGTCGGAGGTGCTGCAGTTTCCTCGATCTTGGGTTGATCGTCCTCAATCTCGACCACGCCTTCCTCGATCTCGACCAAATTGGGTGGTGTCGAGTTGATGTGCTATGCAGACGAAGGCTGACCTAATTGTTCCTCGAGATCGAGTTGGCCCTCATCGAGATCGACTAGGTTCTTGTCGACTTGTTGTTGGTCGACCTGCTTTTCTCCTGTGTTCTGCTGATTTCCGACCTCTGGCTCTTGCAGTTGATGGCCGCTTCTGAGTTTTACAGCAGCGATGTGTCCAGTCTTTCCCTTGGGATTTGGTTCTGATGATCCAGGGAGTGAACCTGACTGTCTGGGGATTCCTGCTGCCAGCTGACCAATCTGTGTATCAACTGATTTCCGCCATATATCAATTTCCCCAAGCCTAGAGTTGACGCCCTGAATCTGAGTATAGACTGAGTTGAAGGAGTTCCTGGTTTCTGTATGATTTCTCCTTATTTCCTCTAAAACAGTCTGTAGATCATCCTTTTTCTGGTCTCTTTCCGGATGTCCTAGAGCTCTGTAGGGCGGGGGGTTCCTAGGGGCACCTTGGTTTCATTGTGGTTGCTGAAACCTTTGGTCCCCCATGTAGCGATTGGGACCCCCTGTGTAAGCCGCCTCTTCATGGTATTCTGCCAGCCTGACTTGCTTAGTGTGTGGGCACTCAGTAGTGGTGTGCCTCTGTGCTCCGCATTCAATACAAGGCTGGTTGACAGAAAGAGATACTTTACTTGTTTGAGCAGCTTCTTATTCTGATCTCTGTAGTACTGCTCCCTTACATCTGGATCAATCTCCTTAGGGGGCTCATATAAGGGCATGGATGGTGCTGGCCTGGCGTAGGGGTTCTCCTCGTAGTTGACTGGAGTCCCATACTTGTTATCATAGTTGGTTAGCTTGTCTAGAGCAGCCCATGCGTCACGAGGCGGCATTGTCAGATACTCATAGTGAGTATATGTGTTGATTCTGTCCTTTGCAGCCAAGTCCAGAGAGTTGAAGAAGATCTCTTAAACTACGTAGGGTTGCTATCCATGTGTAGGGCAGGATCGCAGTAGATCCTTATAGCGTTCCCATGCCTTTGCTAGCGTCTCCCCAGGCTGTTGTTTGAAAGATGTGATCTTTTGGCGTAGGAGTGATGTCTTGGCAGGAGGAAAGAACTTGTTCAGAAATTCCTGCTTCACTTGAGCCCATGTTGTGAGAGATCGTGGTTTCAGCCCTTCGAACCACTTCAATGCAGGACCAGCCAAAGACCAACGGAAAGCTTTCATCAGGATGTACTCCAAGGTGATACCTTCAAAAAGAGTACGACACATGTCAGTAAAGTTGGTAATATGGCGCAGAGGGCATTCATTAAATCTACCTTGAAAAGCATGATTTTTAATTTCAATAAGGAATTGAGTGCGAATATCATAGTTGTTTTCAAGGATTAAAATGGCCGATTCAGGCACGACGAGAGTCGGGTGCATATAATCCTCTGCAGTGGTTGGGTATAGGGCAAGCTCAGCTTCTGCTTGCCTCGCACGCTCAGCTTCCTATTGCCTGCCTACTCTCTCAGTGGTGAGAGCAGCATCCCTGGCGGCTAGATCTCTCGTGAGCCTCTCGATCAGCTGTTCCTGTGTCTCTGCAGCTGCCATGGCTCTTTGTAGTTTAGCTCTGATGTGTAGAAGGCGCTCTGGTTCGTCTAAGCCGTCAAACTCAGGTGGTTGACAAGAACGGCGCATACACCTGTAAAGTAACTCAAAGAAAAAGTGAGAACTGACTACCTAAGGCGCGAATGATATCTTCCCCGACAGTGGCGCCAATTTGTTATGAGGAGGAAATCAAGTATGAAATATAACAAAATAGATCAAACCAGATTTAGGCCCACGCAAATAATTACAAGACTCCTCCAATACAGTAAGAGAAAGTAAGGATCAAATCCACGAGGAAGCGTGTCAGCGGATCCTAGGCAGCTGTAAATCTCACAGAAAAGCAAACAGAAGACAGAAACAAAGGAACAAAGAAAGAAAGACAGAAATAACAAACGAAAGCAAGAAATAAAAGCAAAGACAGAAGCTACTCGATCTCGACAAGCGCAGTACTCGAGATCGACTAACAACAGCAGAGACAGAAACTGAAAATCGACCACAGAAGCACAACAGCAACTCGATCTAGACAAAGCCTTACTCGAAATCGACAAACCCCTACTCGATCTCGACTAGCTTTTCCTCTAGATCGACAAAAACATAGAAAACCTCAAATTGCAACTTCGAACACAGAATCTCGGATTTTGACAGAAATAAATCAATATATATGAAAGAACTTCCAAAGCCAGGGTATCAACGCCACAACGATAACCATGCAAAGTAACACATAAAGGCATAAAAGATCATGCTTTCCATCAAAATAACTTTCGTTACTAACAAATAGGCATATAGAGGCTTTCGCATAAACCCTAATTGTTACTAACCCTTTTCACATAATTAACCCAAGTTGTATTAAGATCACTTTCGCTTCAATAATACAAACAAGGATCACCTTCAACTCTCGCAAAAGAATCATGCTCATAGGGATAGAAGACGAATTGCATAACAAGATCTGACCTTTACCGCATCACCTCACATGGCCACCGTCGGGCTCACCCCAGCCCCAGAAGTGGGTGGACTACTCGCTCTTCATCGCAATAGCAGGCATTGATGTATAAAAAGAAACTTGCATTAAACTAAATTCAAAGCCTTTACAATCCCGGCAATCCAACTTTCGCTGAATGCCGAAACCCTAAAAACCGTAGAACTCCTAAACTGTCTCTGTGGAACTACTTCTCTTGCTCTGAATTGAATTAAATTCTGAAAAAGCAGCCCCTAAGGCTTTATTTATAGCCTTCTATTCCTTGCTAATCAAGAATAGAATATATCTATCTATATCTAAAAAGTTTAAAAGATAAATAAAAGTAATTTAGGAATTAAATCTATAAAGAGGAAATAATATCTAAATAGGTAAGTCTTCTCATGTTGATAGATCTTGTCTTCCATAGATAGAACTTGATGGATCTCGGCCAGCTCGGATTCCTTCGGCTCCAAGGACTCCCACAGCGCGTAGGACTGCTCAAACCGCGTAACGCGGCTTCGGGACGCAGCTCCTCGATCTCGACCAAGGCTCCTCGAGATCGAGTAGAACTGACGTCGACTTGGCTGGCTCGGCGTCTCGGGTTGCTGGTCCTCGATATGGCTCGGACATGGCTCCTAGGCTTGGTCGATCTCGAGGACCTTACTCGATCTCGAGTAAAGGTGGCTCGTCGACTAGGTCTTCTGGTGTTCTTGAGCAACCTCTCTTCGACATGGCTCGGGTGCCGGCTTCCGGGTTCCTCGATCTCGATTAGGCTTACTCGATCTCGAGTAGAGTGTAACCCGGCATGTCTTCGTCTTCGACTTCTCGATCAGCTCCTCCTCGACCAGGCACTCCTTGGACATTTTTGGTCGATCTCGAGTAAAGGTACTCGATATCGAGTACATCTCTCAGCTTTCTGCTCTGTTCTGAAAACACACTTTCCCGAGTCCTCGTTCGTCGGATTGACGCATACGACCATGCGTTAGAAAGCTCTTTCCGAGGGCTACAACTCTCATGAAGACATCAAAGCTTGATTCAGAACGAAGAATGGTGAAAAATGGCCTTTTCTCCAGCTGCACCATTCTTAGCTTCTCCATGAGTTTCCTTTAAGCTCCAAAGTGCGTCCGATTTCTGCGAAACATAACAAAAACTTGTGTAGACCTCCATATATTGCAAATAAACATAAACTACACATATTTTGTATTATTCTAACCCAAATGCATGCAGTGTATGCAGAAATCGATATAAAAGTAAGTGTAAAACAGGGCAAATTAGGCTGACAACATCCACCATGCCTGTTGGAATGACCACCGTGTTGTTGGCCATATAAACCTTAGCATCCACAGGCTCTAGGGCACCTATCTTAATCTTGGACCATATTGTTAAAGGCATTATACTCACACTAGCTCCAAGATCACATAAAGCATTAAATTTGTATTGACCAAATCCAATGGTTATAGCAAACTTACCTAGATCTGGCCTCTTCTAAAGTATGTCCATATGGCTGCATTCCTCTTTAATCTTAACCATCGACCGCTTCTTGCTTAGAATCTCCTTGAGGAATTTGACGTAGGATGACATTTCATTAAGAGCTTCTGTGAAGGGTATGGTGACATTGAGCTTCCGAAGCATCTTGATGAAGCGCTGAAATTTCTTCTCTGCAGGATCCTTTTGAGATTTTGTTGGGAAGGGCAACTTCTTTTTCTGGTTCGGAGCCAGAACAGATGTTGGAGGTGCTGCAGCTTTCTCGACGTCGACTTGGGTCTCCTTGATATCGACAAGTTGTTCCTCGATATCGACTACTTTTCTTGATGTCGAATTGCCGTGCTGTGCAGATGAAGGTTGGTCCACTCTATCATCGATATCGAGTTGTCCTTCCTCGATATCGAGTTGCTGTTTTCCTTCGTCCTGCTGCTTTCCGACCTCTGGCTCTTGTAGTTGATGGCCGCTTCTGAGTTTCACAACAGCGATGTGTCAGGTCTTTCCCCTGGGATTTGGTTATGAAGATCTAGGGAGCGAACCTGACTGTCTGGGAATGCCCGCTGCTAGCTGGCCAATCTGTGTATCAATTGATTTCCGCCATATATCAATCTCCCCAAGCCTAGAGTTGACTCCCTGAATCTGAGTGTAAACGGAGTTGAAGGATTGCTTAGTTTCTGAATGATTTTTCCGTATTTCATCTAGGACGGTCTGTAGATCATCCCTTTTCTGGTCCCTTTCCGGATGTCCTGGAGCTCTGTAGGGCGGGGGGTTCATAGGGGCACCTTGGTTCCATTTTGGTTGCTGAAACCTTTGGTCCCCCATGTAGCGATTGGGACCCCGTGCGTAAGCTGCCTCTTCGTGGTATTCTGCCAGCCTCACTTGTTCTGTTTGTGGGCACTCAGTAGTGGTGTGCCTATGTGATCCGCATTCGATGCAGGGCCGGTAGACAGAAAGATAATTTACTTGCTTGAGGAGCTTCGTATTCTGACCTCTGTAGTATTACTCTTTGACATTTGGATCAATCTCTTTAGAGGGCTCATAGAGGGGCATGGATGGTGCTGGCCAGGCATAGGGATTCTCTTCATAGTTGACTAGAGTCCCATACTTGTTGTCATAGCTGGTCAGCTTGTCGAGGGCGGCCCATGCGTCAGCTGGCGGCATGGTAAGATACTCATAATGAGTATATGTGTTGATCCTATCTTTAGCAGCCAGGTCAAGAGAATTGAAGAAGATCTCCTGAACAATGCAAGGTTGTTGTCCATGTGTAGGGTAGGATCGCAGTAGATCCTTATAGCATTCACATGCCTTTGCTAGCGGCTCTCCAGGCTTCTATTTGAAAGATGTAATCCTTTGGCGAATGAGCGCTGTCTTGGCAGGAGCAAAGAATTTATTGAGAAATTCCTGCTTTACTTGAGCCCATGTCGTAAGGGATCGTGGTTTCAGCCCTTCAAGCCACTTCAATGCTAGACCAGCTAGAGACCAACGGAAAGCTTTCATCAAGATATACTCCAAGGTGGTATCTTCAGCAAGAGTACGACACATATCAGTAAAATTGGTAATATTTTGCAGAGGGCATTCATTAAATCTACAATGAAAAGCATGATTTTTAATTTAAATAAGGAATGAAGTGCGAATTTCATAGTTATTTTCAGGGATTAGAATAGTCGATTCAGGCACGAAAAGAGTCGGGTGCATGTAATCCTCTGCAGTTGTAGGATATTGGGCGAATAATTACAAAACCTCCTCTTGATGTAACAATGGGAAGTCAGGATCGATCCACGAGGAAGCGTGTCAGCGGATCCTAGGTAGCTGTAAATCTCACAGACAGAAAGACTGAAAGAAAGACAGAAATAACAAACAAAAGCGAAAAATAAAGCAAAGCACAGAACTTTTCGATATCGACAACAGTAACTCGATATCGACTAAGACTATGTCGATCAACAGACACAGAAATCGATCAACAAAAGCAAAGACTCAGAAAAAGCAGTGTCAAGTAAAAACCTTCCTCAATATCGAGTAAGGTCAACTCGATATCGACAAAAACCTGCTCGACGTCGACAATCACAGAAACTTAAAGTGCAAACTTTCCAACACAGAACTCAGATTTCGATGAATAAATTCAATAAACTAAAGAACTTCCAAATCTAGGGTATCAACACCACAACGATAACCATGCAAAATAACACATAAAGACATAAAAGATCATGCTTTTCCTCAAATAACTTTAGTTATTAACAAATAGGAATATAGAGGCTTTCGCATAAACCCTAATTGTTACTAACCCTTTTCACATAATTAACCCAAGTTGCATTAAGATCACTTTCGCTTCAATAACACAAACAAGGATCACCTTCAACTCTCGCAAAAGAATCATGCTCATAGGGATAGAAGATGAATCACATAAAAAGCTCAAACCTCTATCGCATAATCTCACATGGCCACCATCGGGCTCACCCCAGCCCTAGAAGTGGGTGGACTACTCGCTCTTCATTATCAAGAAACTCATTAATAAACAAAAGAAACTAACTTGCATTAAAATAAACCAAAGAAAGCTTACAACCGAACAAGCCAAATCCGCTTTCGCCTTTCCACCTTGCTCGCCACAAACTCTCTCTTTCTCTATCTATGTAACTAATTACTTGTTCTCTCTGAAATTGAATGTGTGATGGAATGAATAGAAAATCAGCCCTTAAGGCTTTATTTATAGGCTTCCAACCCTTGCTAATCAAGGTAAGAAAGTCTATCTATATCTAAATCTCTTTATCAAAAAGCTTTAAAGATAAATAAATGGAATAAAAGAATTAAATCCAAAAGGGAATATCCTCCATGTGTGGGTAAATCCCCTCTCTATAGATAGAACTTGATAGATCTTGGATAAAATCAGACTCCTTCGGCTCCAAGTAATCCCAGCTCGAAACGGACAGCTCACCGTGTAACGCGGCTCCGGGATAGCGCTCTTCCATATCAAGCAAACTACTCGATATCGAGTAACTTTTTTCGTCGACTTCGGCTGGCTAGGCATCTCGAGTAGCTGGTTCTCGATCTGGCTCGGACAGGCGTCTCAGGTCTTATCGATATCGAGCAAAGTACTCGATATCAAGTACATGGTCTCGACTTGGGATGGCCTGGTGTTGTCGAGCAACTTCTCCCCGACACTGGCTCAGACATGCGGTGCTGAGTTTGTCGATATTGAGCAAGGTACTCGATATCGAGTAAGGTCCAGGTGTCGGGTTGGCTTCGTCTCTCAGCTTCTCAATCAGCTCCTACTCGACAAGGCATTTCCTCGGACATCTTTGGTCGATATCGAGTAACTCTCGGCTCCAGCTTGATTCGTCCTGGTTCCGTTGTTTCCTGACCTTGGACTTCTGTAGTTGATTTCCGAGCTTTTCGTCCTTTTCTACGAACTGTTGTAAATTTCCTCGAATTTTGCGAATTTAAACAGAAACTGGTGTAGATTCCATAATTTGGCAAATAAACATAAACTACATAGATTTTGTACTATTCTAGCCCAAATGCATGAAATGTATGCAGAAAACGATACAAAAGTAACTGTATAACATTGCAGATTCAGCTCACAATAGTTGTGTACCAACTGATCAACCACTGCAATGTGATATGTTTTACAATTTATATATACATATATATACTGTAAAAACCTAATGAGGCCCCCAAAATTTTGAGACCCCGTGCGATTGGTCATTTCGCGTAAACCACTGGCCGACCCTGATTATAAGTGCTATTATAAGCGGGTCGCCCAAGTATGGGTGCGTATATGCCCATCGTTTCACCGAAAGATACAAAACCTAGCATAGTCGAGAAAATCAAACCATAAAAAAAAATGAAGCTAAGCTAAAAACGGGTATTTTATAAAGAAAATCAAGTGATACTACAAAGCAATAAATCTAGAATGATGATGAGTAACTCGGAAGAAAAATAAATAAATTAATATATACCATTTCGTGTCAAGAGAACCTTTATTGCCGCGACGCTATTCCTTCGGGCTCGCTTAGCCTCATGCCGTCCCCACCACAGGATCACCTCGACTAGTGGCTGAAGCACAATCTTCGGTGATTATGGTTTGGGTCACACAATATGGGGAAATGGGGTCTTCTAGAGTTCTGGTACGTGTAACAAGAGCATAGTGGGAATCGACAATCTTTTTTTTTATAGTGGGCAAAAAGTAAGATGTACTACCGATATCCATGATTATCTAACATGATGATCAGGGCCGGACCTTAGATTTTGGATGCCCGAGATGAGATAAGAAAATTGGGCCCCTCTGACTTCTCCTACTCCTTTAATTTTCTCTACGTAGCTCCCTTCACAATTGTTTTCTCATATAATTTTCTCTATGCAGCTCCCTACACAATTGTTTTCTCATATGCAGTCCCTTTGTGCACAACTACCTTAATAGACTATCAAGGAGTGTTGAATAAATAATTTAAAATTCTTGTGTTACGGTAATCTGTTTAATACTCATTGCATTTGCATATTAGCTAGATATATTGTAATTGTTAAAAAACAGGAGAAAAAGTCCAATTCCAATGGTTAAACAAGGAGCCAAATTTTAATTCCAAATCCAATTCCTAGTTTAGCAAACACCAATCCTAATTCCAAAATAAATTCCAATCCTATATCCTACAAATTCAACTCCAAATTCCAATCCTAATTTCAAAAACCTAATTACTAAATCTTACCAATAAATCCAAATAATTCCAAAAACCTAGCAAGATATTGAAGAAATTATACCGATTTTACAAATAGAACTTGGAAGAATCGGATTTTTTCTTGGAACAATTAAAGAGTGAGCTGCCCAGCTAGCGTCGGTCGGAGCCGGGGTTGACGGATTGTCAGGCAGTCAATTTCGAAGAATTCTCCACCGCTGGAGGGAGTAGAGTGAGGGAGCGACAACCGATGCGATTGGAGGGAGAGGGGAGCCTGGGAGGAGAGAGAGGTTCGTTGGTCCTGGTTGGAATCGGAAGGAGACGGGAGCCTGGTCGCCACTTCTGAGTACACCAGGAGCTTGACCGCCTGTAGTGGGAGGAAGAAGGGCACCTATTCTTCTCTTTTTGCAACGCAACATTTTGTTGTGGGTCAACCTTATTCCTTTTTTTTTTTAAAGGCAGGTAAGTTTATATATATAATGGGCCCCTGGGTGAATTGGGCCCGAGGCGATGGCCTATTGGGCCTCGCCTCAGGCCCGACTCTGATGATGATGTTCTGGAACTGATAAGGCCACGGGTAACAGGTTGACCCGTGATCCGGCAGGTTAACGAACCGGAGGTTCCGGGTCCTCGGGTCAGCGGGTTCAGACGGGTGGCGGGTTAGGGTCGGAGGTTTTAAAACCGGCTAACCTGGCAAGTCCGACCCAGCGGGTCAACCCGCCATTCCATAATATTTTTATAAAAAAAATATTTTTTTATAAGTTTATAAGTATTATTATTATTATTATTATGTATATTACTCTTAAAATAATTCATAATAAAAATATAAATTCATAATTCATAATAAAAATATAAACTAACATGCAAAATGCAATGTGGGTCAAAAGCCACCCCCATCCTTCCCCTTTTATAGCCTTGGAATGGCTCCTTCTATTCTCTCATTTCCAACGTGGGACAAGAGCACTCTCCCACATTTGTCCCACATTGAAAATTGAGAGTTAGAATGGGAAGGGATGGAGATATATATATGTGTACCCATCTTCCCTTAACTCCCACTTCTATATTGAAATGAAGTAAAGTTTGAGAAGTTTTATATCATACATTTATATTGTAGTGGAGTAAAGAAGTTTTATAGAAATATAAAATTTTTAATATTTTTTTTTGTTCAACTTCATATTGAAATGAAGTTGATATAAAAAATGATATGTAGACAAAGTTTTAGCATATCAATTTATTTTCAATTTTTATTAGTAAAAATTTAATAAAAAAATAAATTTTTTAAAAAATATGGGAATCCGTCGAGTCAACGGGTCGACCTGGCGGGTCAACGGGTCGACCCAAACCCGTCAACCCGTGAATTTTCGGGTTAGGGATCGATTCGACCAACCCTGACCCTTGACTCGGCTAGTCTAACCCGTCGACCCGGCATATCCAACCCGTGGCCACGCCTAGTTATACCTCCACAATCCACTACTCATGTTCGACCTCTGCGGCAATCTGAGAATCGCGTGGAATTGTCTGTTGTTGATTATCATCAGCTCACGTGCCAGCAACACATGGGGTCTTGTCAACACTTTTCCCAATTTTCTCACGAACCCTCGCGAAGAGATTTCCAATATCCAACAACATCTCTAAGAAAAGAAGCAAGAACAAAAATCAGACCAAAATAAAACGTACTTCGGAAATAGTTCGATAAAAATACGAAAATAACAATCAGAGAAGGAAAAGGTTTGACACCCACCCCGAGGATGTGGGAAACTAAGGCCAGTCATTTCCAAACAAACAAGGGTTACTATATCTTTGTAATTACGTTTCCTTAAACGGCTCTCGCGAATAAATGCAGATTTCCATAATTTTTAAGTCGCGATAGTTTTGTTTTTTGAAGGAGGCCGATAGACATCAGGATTATTGATAAAGTTCAAGGAGGCTCTGGATGGATCGCGGACAAGAAACCATTTTTTCCTCCAATCGGCTTTGCTCGATAGCCTTTCTACAATACCCCCACTCAAGGAAGCGGATACTAACCCATCATTGTCGTGCCACAAAGTTAGGAAAGTAAACAAGTGATCGAGCGACGTCCTCTGTTTGATGGCGGCACATCTCATGGTATAGGCAGCTAGATACATCCAAACATTAAAAGCCAGCTAAGCGGCAATAAAGTCCATGTAAAGTTTAGGTAGGGAAAGGCGAAACCCCTGAAGTAAGCTTTCCAAGTGAACAACGATGTGATTCGAGTACGCGATCAAACAACCCCCATTCTCGAAAGCTAAGCCTATTTCCACCTCGGCATGCCAAGGAAAGATTAGGGACACAAACTCAAGAAGAGCAAGGTCCAAAATCGATCTCTCCCCCGGTCTCGGCTAATGTAGGGGCCACGCACTCCTCAAAAATAGTAGGGGTATGTGAGGAAGGAGATGGGGTAAAACCGTCGCCAAAACTACAGACATCAGCTTCCTCAAACCTATAAGCGAACACGGCAAAATCTCTAGGGACTATGCGGATCACCTTGTTTTTCTTTAGTACACGAGACAGTCCTCCTTTGTTGCCTAAATCATTAATAGACTCAGCCATGTGACAATAGGTTTATGGTCTCAGTCATAGCCTTTTTCTTCATCCTCTTTGGAACTACAGGTTTTTTTCACTTTTCCTTCGTGAGGGCCGATCTTTGGTTGAGGAAGGTGAGCCGAAGACATTGTAGCTTCCCAATCATCGTGCATTGCCGACCCTTGAGTCTACGAGGAGTTAACCTCCTCTTCCATAAAGCCCACGCTCCTATTATGGCTATCACTCTCCATCGACATCACTAATGTATAACTTTTAAGAAGAAAAAACCCTGAAAAGATGCAAGAAGAGAAAATCAACAAAGGGAAATGGTCTTTCCAAAATCGTGATCAGATAAAACTAGCGCCAAAAAACCCTTCAGAAGGGCCATATTGGCGCCTTACACGCCCCACTCGAGAACATTAAAAAGACGTTTTCCCTGAACGATGACGCCTAAAAAACACCTTTTCGTCTCCTCCATAAAATATCTCTTTTCCCCAAGATAGGAGATGAATGATTTTTTCCGGTAATAGGAAACTGTCCAAATTCCTAAAAAACCCTCATCCCCGCCTTAGCTCCACCGCCAATTGAAGTCTAAAGCACACCACAAGGGCAACTCTAATATATGAAAAGAAAAGGAAAAAGGGGACAAGACACCAAGAAAAACCGCTCTCTCTATTGCGTAAACCACCTCGCCCCCCCCCCCCCTTCCTCGGGAGAAAGGGCGGTTAAACTACACTGAGAGTTTCCCTAACCCTAAAAGCTATCATGAACAAAAACTAAGGAAACAAGCAAAATAAGAGGGTAAAAGAAATCACTCATTTGGAAGAGATGAAAGTAGAGCACCGAAGAACAAAGCAACAGGAAATGGTGACTCCAATGAACTCCGACGGCGTCCTTTGCAAAAAGTTTCTTTTGACTTTCCGCTCTCACCGACGGTTTTCTCAAGAAATGGAAAGTGGGGATAAGTGAAGGGGAAATCCCTATTTATAGATCTTTGTGGGGTCATTCTCACAAATGGGCCGATTCACAAATGGGCCCAGAGAAATTGGGCCTGTGCTTGACCCACCAAGATAACCTCTTACCGAAAGGCATCACTTTTTTTATCGGAACTTGATCGCGAGTGATTTATCACACATGATCCAGTCTCAAGGAGATATGACCATGCCCTATGAAATATCCCCCTAATTAATAGGGATATGACGTCGTAAATGGACCACCCAACGCAAAAGACGTCTTAGGCACGATGCTATACATCGCGAGCCTTACATCAAGTTAAGCCATGACCAATATTCTCCCCTAGATAGGAGCAGCACATAAGATCTTGGCCAGTATCCTGACACTTACAAATATATCGCCCGAGCAAACAGGGCCAGGACACCCTCTTATCCCATTGGGCAAGGGTAAGTAGCTCGCTGGTTAAGAACCTCTCCGCTAACACATCCATGTATAAACACTCAACCCACTGGCATGAGGGCATGCATTACACGTGTCTCCTGTCAGACCGCGAGATCAGCAGCCAGCTGCTCGCTTAGCACCCCTATAAATACCCCCCTTGATTCCTCAAGGGGGAGATCCGATTCTAGGGAGAAGAAGAAGAGCTCTACGATTCTCCCTGACATAAAGCCCACAGAATTGAGTTCTTATAGTCTTTGATCGGAGAAGAACGTATATGGAGTAAGAACATCATCTAAAGGACTTCCTCTAAAGACGATGATTGAACAGTGATTACCTAAACGCGAGCAAACAACGTTGCGAGGACTGACTTGACCCTTAAAGCGCAAACTAATAAAAAATTGTATAATCACCCACCCTAGTTGGCTTTACAGGTAATTAAAGGCATTTGTCATCACCTTGAGGTAATAAGTAGAGGTGAAATTCCAGAAACACTTCAGTTACATAATCACTTTTGGGGCTTAGGAGTTATCAACCATCTAATTCTCTATACTATAAACAGTAAAAACGTACATAAACTAAATTGCACAAGAGGGAGAAAAGATCAGATGCAAATCCCAAATCTTCACAAATGAGAGGCAAAAGTCAAAGTTTCAATGAATTCTCAATTAATAATTAGCAAACCCCGCAATCTAATTAAACATTACAACGTCTAAAACAAATCACTTCAAGTTCAAATTTTTTGCCTTTCCATTTCCATACTCTTTTACCAAACAACGGCTTGATGTGGAAGAGAAAATCAAGATAATATAAACCACTTGCAAAACCACAAGAAAAGGAAGTTATTAAAGATCAATCAAATTCTAGTGTAAGTCAAATGATGAAAAATTGCAAATGTCAATGAGTACAAAACCTTTGATAGATGAATCAAAACATGAATACAACAACAGTTTCTCAGCGATTTCCAAAACATGAATCAAAACCTTGATAGATGAATCAAAACATGGATCCAACAACAGTTTCTCAGTGATTTCCAAAACATGAATCAAAACCTTGACAGATGAATCAAAACATGAATCCAGCAACGTTTCTTAGCGATTTCCAAAACATGAGTCAAAACCTTGACGGATGAATTAAAACCTTGACAGATGAATCAAAACATGAATCCAGCAACAGTTTCTCAACGATTTCCAAAAAAATCAAATCATGAATCCAGCAACAGAAGTTGAAGTCACATAACTATTTAATCATTTTAATTGATCCCTCTAATCTGAACTGGTTACTCCCCTAAGATTGGAGAAGGCAAAAATTGAGTGCCCATCGTAGGCTTGAGAGGTTGCTCGAAGTGTTGTTCGCAGGCTTGAAATGCGTAGTGCTGGTCGCAAGCTTGAGAATTGCAATCGATATCACCAAATGCCATTGAGAATTCTTTTAATGCTTTTGATTGACTTTAGGTATAAGCTCTTAGTGATAATTGTAGTAACTAGTAATTGAACTGGAATCATTTGGAGTGTCGATTCCTCAAGGAAACTTTAGACCATAATTCTTGTCTTTTGTTCATCATCTTGATATACCCTCTTTCCATCTTATCTATATGTAATTGAATTCACTTATGTTGTCCTATATTGTGTTCTAAATATCTGATATATCGGTCGATATATCGCGCGATCTATCGGGGATATTTAGAATCCGATACGTTATCGGTATATCGGGTGAAAAATATCGTTCATCATCATATAACGGGTCAACATCGATATATCGGCGATATATAGGGTCAATATCGATGATATATCGGGGATATTTAGAATTGCCAACATTGGTAAGGTAACTTTAGCCTTTATGAATTAACTTGTTTTTATTATATCAAGTTTATTTGGTAATTTTACAATTTAAATATTAATTTTTCATGTGTATTTTTATATTTTGAAGTATAAATATAATATTTATAGTTAAAAATTAGCGAAATCAAAAAATCCGATGTATCTCGATATATCCATGATATATCCCCGATATATCATTTAAATTGTAATGTCTATCTAATTTATTGCATTAAGATCTAGGAATATTGGATGGCCCTAGGTTTAACTAAATGGTAGATTAAGGCATACACATTTGGACATATAATATATACTAACATATGTTAAAAGTGTAGGTTGTATACACTTATGCTTACATGTGTTATTATGTATGAGTGTGTGTGTGTATATATATATATATATATATATACACACTACTATAAATGGCTGGAGGGAATTAGATCTAGACCGTTCAAGTTAAAACTATCTACGGTCCATATTCGATTTCAGCTTCCACCGAATGTTCGTCTGATCTCTTTGTTTGGGCCGCATCTGTACGCATCTCCCGCTGTCTTCAATTCATAGCCGACTCGCCATGGAGAAGATTTCGTCGCCGCCGCCTTCCACCGCCTTGCTTTCTTCCTCCCTTGTGTATTCTCCTGGTCGTCTTCCTCTGTCTATCTCCGTCACTTTCTTCTTCTTCTTCATCTGTTGTCGTCTTCTACCAACGCTCCGGATTCGGTTGCATAACACAGGTATGTCTTCTCTCTTTTAATTAAGATTCCCAATTTCCAATTTCTCACTGTTGTTCTATAATCAGCCGCCTATGTTCGTCTTCGGCTTCTTTGGCGTTTCTACTTCTCAGGTGACCTAATTTCCGCTTTGGTTTCCAATTTGGAATAATAGGTTTTCCGATTCCGTCATCTGTTCGTTTAATTTCCCCTCATCAATTCGTGCTTCTAGATGTGTTACACGGTTGTGTTGTGTATGCATCTTTATCTCGGCCGATTTTCCAGATCCCGCCTTGTATTTTGCCTTAGGTATGTGTTCCACCTGTGTTGGGTTTTCTGAGATTTTGATTCGATTGTAATTACTCCGGTCGGTGATTAGGTTCAATATTAGGCTGTGCGATTTCTATTTGATGTATGCGAGACTTGATGATCTCTATTTCTGTCGGTGATTGTGTTCGATAATTTCAAGCTCATATGGATTCTGAATTATAAGTTTTGTTTAATTATCTCCCTGAAGTTTCAGTTCCTTGTTGGTGTGCTGTCTTATTTGCCTCCTGCTTCCGGTTAAGGGTTCGTCTTCTCATTTTAGGTATTAGTTTCTACTCAGTTTCTTGTTCCTGCTTCTGGTTACGGGTTCCCTTTTGGCATAAAATTGTTGTTAGATGCTCTAATTTCTACTTGAATTAGAGAACTATGGCCTTTTCAGTGTGGAGTTTTTATTTGATTTTCATTGAAATTAGGAATCCCATTGATTGAGAGTCGTTATGCATTTATGTTAGCATAGTCGATAAATTGGGGTTTAGATATTGCAACTTGGTGGTTGTTTACTTTTATGCCTTCAAGGTGTTTGTAGAAATGCATAAGAGAGATTTGGGTTGATTGGATCGATATAGGTCTATGTTTTTAGTTAATGAGATTGATAGCTTGGTTGATGTGTGTTGAAAATGATCTTTATAGATTCTGTTATTGCTTCTTTTTATCCTCGAGGTGATCTATTATTTCTTTTGAGCTTTTGAAACTGTTTAACAACCACTTACCGGAGATATGCTAGCTGACTTTGTTTCGTATATTGTTTTGGCTATAGAATTTGATGTTGATATTGATGGGAAGAGGTATCTTTGGCAGGTATAACAAATCAATATCGCTTAGTGATTGCAATATTTTCTTTTCTTTGTGACTGATTAAACTATGATATTTTTCTTGCAAGGGTAAAGTTATACTCCCATTTATCGATGAGAAACGTCCTCTAGCTTCAACCACAAAGGCGAAGGAAGATCTGAAGGTTTGGATTATATTTGTCTTCTCCTAGCTTCAACCAGAATGTCAATTCTTTCTGTTTATTCACAAGGCATCTTACTATTGCAAATTATCAGGAATATAAAGAAGAAAGAAACTCGTTGAAGAGTGATCTTCTATGTGTTATAGCTTCTAGCGATTTCGGACATCAAATTCTAAGCAAGATAGACAAGAACTCAAGGTACGGCTACCTTATCCCTCTATTTATTTCTAAATTGCAATGTATTGATTGTATTGATTTCTTTAGCGATTGTTTGTGTTAACGCAGCATCGGGAATGGAGTTGGTGGCCTTGTAAACGTGAATCTGCACACCCTTTATTCTATAGAGGGAGACAGGACTTGCTATGAGTTTTATCACCGAATCATGAGCTCGTTTTCGGTTACTTTTAATCGTTTCCTAATGTCATTATACTACTCCACAACCAGATGTGTCAACTTTGATTTGGGTAGACCGAGTATCCTTGTTCCTCGTATATTGGAGAATGTAAATTTTCCGGATGAAAGGGTGCATTTCAATGCTATGAATTGTTTGTTCATTGAGTTATTTTATTTCAATCTTGAGGACTGAAGAAAACCCTATGCAGATTGTAGACGGTATACGAATCTGATATCGAGGAAACCGTGCTCTAGAATGAACAGCAAGGCAGTTTCCGAGGCCACATATAGATTGAGTTCATCACATACTTTTTTTTCGAATAAAATCAAACACATTCTCTGATGATCAATTGTTCGATTTTTACAGAGTTCCACAACAAGCTAGAAATCTAGGAGCTCCTCCACCTTGTACTTTCTTAGATTTCATATAGCAGAGGGTGTTGTTCCCTCGTAGTTTTGTTTATGGAATTCCTTAGGTTCGATTTCACCCCTAATTTTTGGTATGTTTTTTTTCCAGGGTTGTATATGACAAAGCAGGATGATGTTTTTGGGGTCACTCAAAGAAGAAGTGAACAAACAACCTTTAGATTCTTCACATGTGCACATTTTTTCGTTTACTGATGTGTTGTCTATGACTAGTTTCTTGGATCTTACTCTATATTATGATTATTAACTTAGTTCTAACCACCAGGTTTTCTACTCCTCGCCGTCCGTCTTATCCTTCCTTTCGTCGTCGTCATTGTTCCCACAAGAGGAGCCTTAAGATCGAAGGTTAGGCCAAAGCTTTAGAACCCACACACCTTAAGATCGAAGGCAAGGCCAAAGCTTTAAAACCCACACAACTTTATTTACTGCCTCATTTATTTTACCACCTTGGCTTCCGCGCTTTACCCTTGTGATATTTGTCATCAGTCACCATTGCAGAATGCAAAACTTTCATTCTGATTGCATTAGATTTTTTGGTCTGTTATCTTTTAAAAAAAATTGATTGATAACCTCAAATTTGTGACCCTCTGATGTGCTTTCTCTCCTTCAATTAGGTATGTTATTGTTGCCTTGGGATTTAGCTAGGATCCTTAGGATTTAGGAGTTACAGTTTCAGATTTAGAATTAAAATTTCTGGTCCTAAGCTGCTGGTTTTTGCTGCTGTATTTGCTGTTTATTGCTGTTGTACATGGGAGATAAAATCTGTTTTTTTACTTTTGTTTATTGCTGCTGGTTTTTTGTGGTTTTTTCTGCTGTATATTGCTATTTGTTGCATCAAAATAAAACAGATTAATACCTATTTGGCCGAAAAAGAGATCTAATAACTTGTGCATCTTTAAGCCTCTGTCTTACATCTGTCTTCATTTATTAAAAAAAACTTAAAACTGAAAAATTGGATTGAAAATTTGAAAATCAAAAGCTGATTACAGAATAAACTTACATTTAAGGTGATTGTTTTATTATTATAAAAAATAATATACTTCAAAACCCAAAATTTAAACCAAATCAATCATCCTTTGTTAAATTTTGGTATATATATATTTCCATATTAATGATCGGTTAAATACACCATGTGTATCACATATATATCTTTAATCATTGATTAGTCTCAGGCTTTCTGAGCAGACTCTAAAAGCCGAAGAATTCAAGAATTTGTCTATTCATTTAAAGGAGCTCAAAGACAAGGCTGATGCTGAGTGCCTTCGAGCACTAGAAAAGAAGGAAGATGCAATGTCGTCTGTTGCAGCACAAGAGTAGTTGAGAATAGCATTTATTAAGGAGCAATATGAGACAAAGGTGCAGGAAATTCGCTAGCAGCTTTCAATTTCAAAGAAGCACGGAGAAGAGATGTTGATGAAGCTACACGATGCTATTGATCAGGTGAGAAGAGGAGAAAAACTGAAGCTTCTCATCTTAAAAAGAACGAAGAGCTATCCTTGAAGATCTCGGAATTGGAGGATGAACTGCGTACAACACTTTCTGCTAACCGTGATAAAGTTATGGTATATGATCAGGCAGAACTAGAATGCTCACTGATTAGTCTTTAATATTGCGAGGAAAAGCAAAAACTTGTTGTTTCTCTGGAAGAATGCAATGAAGAAAAATCTAGAATTGTTGGTGAACTTAGCATGATGAGAGAATGTTTGAGAAATTCTGCAGTAGCTAAAATTTTGACAGGGGAAAAGGAGGTATCACAAGCGGAACATTTATCCTGTGATTCAGCTACTGGAGCGGTTCGCCTGGAGAATGCAGATGAAAGCTGAACACGCATGAGAGAAGTTACGGGTACAACATCATTGAACGCATCACTTGGGAATGGTCACCATAAAAAGTTACAGCATCAAAGTTTTACAGAATATGGAGAATAAAATGGAAGACCAGTCCATTTGAAAAAAGGACATGGGAAAGAGCACATACATTCACATATCATGCAGGTCAGTTTCTTTGACGTGCTAATATGATGAGTTGTCTTTTCACATTACAGGAGTCACCTGATTATAATTTATCCAGTGTATTCCCTAGATTTATTTACTGGTGCATTGTTGGCTTTTTGGTTATATATATATTTTGTTGTTATTTTTCTGAATCGCCACTAAGGTGCTATGGTTGAGCAATGTTGAAAAAGTAACCTAATATGAATACATATTTTCTAATTTTGAATAAAGAAGAAGAATAACTCTAATCCCCTGGCAGGATAATGCTAGAGGAATTGAAGAAGTTCCATTGGAATCACCTGGTCTAGAGCATGACGGAGAGACATTATCTCCTAGCATTGATTAATTAAGAACACAACATTTGAAGTCTAGCATGGACTTTCTACAAAAAGAGGTACGTAACTCAAAATAATACATAGTTTTTGTGTTTTCTGCTCACTTATCTCTTGTCTATGTTGTACGTATGTTGCTGAGCTGACAACTCGATGGCAGCACACAACTGGATTTTAATGTTTATGTAGCATGAACCTTTACATCATTTCATATGGCATGCCAAAGATTACATGCCTGGATTTTTGTCGCAAAATCATAATTGTATCTTTGAACTTACTATTGGAAAAGATAAAAAGTGAAAATTCAATTCTCTCAGAAGATGAGTTTGAGCCGCATATGGAAGGCTTAGGTAGAGAGCTGATCCAATTAGAGAAGGTAAATTCCAAAACCAAAACTCTACTCAGTTCCATGCAGCTTTTGCATTAAAAAATTGTACGAAGTAGCTGTGATTTAGCCAGTCCACCTGTTAACTCAATCAACTGGATTGATTCCCTGCATCTCAGGTGAACGAGGAATTGCAAAACATGTCTCCTGAATTTAGAGATTTCTCAAGCATTCAAGCTTTCTTAGATTATAGTGCTTCCGCGAGCTCCAGCACACTATAAGCTAAGAAATCATCAAGTCTTCAATTTCAAAGGTAGGTACCTTGTCGTTCGTGATGAGATTCTATGATCCCTTTATTTGAAGTAATTTTTTTAATGAAAGAAAAGGGGGAGAAAAAACATAAAAGGAAAGGACTTATCATATGCTTCATCTCCATACCAGATAAAAGACTCTTTTTAAATCTTTTCAATTTTGATGAAATTTTGGATTACTGGGTAAGGAAACATTTGAGCTCCAAAAGCATTTGTGCATCATGATTCCAAGCCTCATGATTCTAAGACCATCTTTATCCATGGTACTCTAAGTACCATAACTAATTTTTTAAAAGGAAAACAAACAAAAATGTCAGATTTTTTGTTAAACCAAGAAAATTATGTGAGGTGAGTATCATAGTAAGATACTCACTTTATTGGTTCTCCCACATTTTATAATATTTTATTATAAAAACTAGCTATGATACTCAACTCAAATACCACAATTAAAGATGCTCTAAGTCATAATGAAACCCAAAGTTGAAAGGGGAATACTCTGATCCCAGAGCTTGAACACGAGCTGACAGCACGCGTATTTCGAGTTGATTTCCAAAAAGATGGGACCTTCCACGTTGCAATTACGATGGAGTTTAACTTACAATTACAAGATGATATCGATAATGACTTGTGTATGTGTGGATTTTTCGATTTCTATTGCAGTAATGACGTGTATGTGTATGGATTTTCCGATTTCTGTTGCAATATTCAATAAAGTTATGTGCAATCAAACATTATTAAGGCAGCAGTCAAATGCACCTTCAACCTCCTTAGATCATGCTCAAGATCGGGACCATGAAGAGGATTGTCTTCACATTCTCCATTAGCAACTACACGAGAATGTATTGACGTTCGCCACAGACCAGCGTCGTGCGAAGCACGGCCCCTTATACCTAGTATATTCGTGCCCCTTATACCTAGTATATATATATATATATATATATATATATATATATATATATATATATATATATATGTGTATGTATATATATATATGTGTATGTATATATATATATGTGTATGTATATATATATATGTGTATGTATATATATATATATATATATGTATGTATGTATATATATATGCACATTTGTATTGGACTTTAGCCCATAACCCTCGCTCGGTCCGTTTCACTTGGCCCAGCTTCTTAGGTTTGGTGGACGCTTACAGCGTCTGAAGACGCGCTCCTTTGCTGCAACGCAACATTTCAACTAATGAGCTCCTCTATATAAGTGAAGCGAGAGCTAGGTTTGCCTCATTTTTGGATCTCGCTCTTCAGGTAATCCCGCGAGAGAGAGAGAGAGAGAGAGAGAGAGAGAGGTCAGGCGACGGAGAGAGAAAGCTAGGGTTTCCTCACAACCCAACTCCAGCGAAGCTCACGGTGGTCTGATCTAGAGTGCATCTTATCAAAGACTCTAGATCTTGGTCCTAGGAAGAAGAAGAAGGTCCTTCGCTCTCAGTCCAGGCGAAGATCTCATTCTCTAGTGTACTCCGACGACGATCTGACTCCGTTCTTCAAATCTAGGGTGTCCTCTTCCTTTACTTGCTTCTCTTGTGCATGCATGTTTAGATCTGTGTGTTTACGTCTATATTTGCCTTAGTTGTGATCTAGGGCAACCTGTTCTGTAAACCTTTATTGATTAGTGGATTGAGATCTCAAGTCGATTCGGCTGAGGCTCCGTGGACGTAGGCTCTGGCCGAACCACGTAAAAATCTTGTGTTGGTTTCTGGTTTGCGTTTCTGTTTCGATTTGCAATCAATTAGCCCATTCTTGGATTTCAATTTATAAAGCCGAGATCGATTGGGAATCACAAAGTGGTATCAGAGCTTGAGTGTCCATTTCCTTACCTACATTTGCCATTATTGGTTCTCAGGGAGCGGGATTGGAGGCAGGACATTGGGTAGACCTTTAAAAAACTCAGGCTTGGTGTCATTCCTCTCCTATCTGACGTACCACTTGTCTCGATCTGTTCTATGTCCTGTGATTCTAGGGTTTCTTGAATGTCTTGTATACTGTTGCACTCATATTCGCTTCCGCTTGCATAAAGTTGTGATACTTACATGTTTCTTGGATACAGTGCAGGTACCAAACACCATGGATAGTACTCTGAAGATCAAGCCATTCGATGGTGTCATAGACTTCGCCATATGGCAAGTCAAGATGAGATTTGTTCTCATTAAAGAAGGTTGTTCGAAGGCAGTTCTCAAACCTACAACCACAACTCCTGAGATGTCAACCCTCAAGAAGGGTGTGAACATCGATGATGAGGAATCCACAAAACTCACTGTAGAACAAAAACTGAAGAAAGTTGAAGGTGGATCCTCCTCTACTACGTCCATAGATAAAGAGCTAGAGATGGACATGAAAGCTCACTCTGAGATTATGCTACGACTCACTGATGGCATTGCTCGTCAAGTGGCATAGCACTCTTCCACTTTCTCCCTCCAGCATGCCTTGGAGGAGCTCTTTCTCTCTAAGTCCTTGCCCTCCAGGATTTCTCTATTGTGTCGTCTATTTACATTCAAGATGAATACTGCTTTTACTCTAGATGATAATCTTGATAAATTCCTTAAGATGACTCAAGAGTTAGAATGCTATGATGATGACATTAAATATTCTCACTAGGCTATCTTGATTCTGAATTCTTTGCCCTCTCAATTTAATAACTTCAAAGATGTTATTCAATTTAGTCGTGATGAACTTACTAAGGATAAGCTGATTGAATCCATTATTGAAAGGAATGAGATTATGAAAGTTTTCAAGATTAAAGGTCTTAAAACTGATAAGGTTGACAAACCCGAGGTTCTGTTCACAAAAGGTAATGACAAGAAGGGCAACAAACACAATAAGAATAAGAAGAATAAGAAAGATAAGCCTAAGAATGAGAAATGTGAAAAAATCTGACCCAAATTCAAAGTACAATTAGTGTGGTAATATTGGTCACTGGGTTAGGGAATGTAGGAAAAAGAAAAGAGCTGATGAATTAACTAAAAAGAACAATATTGAGTTGTCGGCTTCTGTGCTTGAAAACATGGGTGATTATTCTGCTGAATTATTTTTGTGTTCTGCATTATCATCTCTTGATACATCTGATGCATGGAGACTAGAGTCAGGTTGCACAATCCATGCCACACCTAAGCATTTGTTTAGAAATTTGAATGAATCTGTGTGTGGTGATGTTATGCCGGGTGATCATACTTCTCTGAAAATCCAATGAGTAGGAGACGTTCCATTACTCATGCATGATGGCATTGTTAGAATTTTCACTAATGTCAAGTGGGTCCCAAGTTTAAGGAGAAGTCTCATGTCAGAATCTGCATTAGAGGAAATAAGTTGTGATGCTAATCCTGCTGATGGTATTAGAACAAACTCTAAACATGGTAAGGTGATTGTCAAAGCTGTTAGGAAGAAGAGATTATATCATGTGCTTTCCACTATACCGGAGCTCAATATTAATGCTTGTTTTGATTCCATCACTCTCCATAAAACAAAAAATTGGTACAACAGGTTTGGTCACATAGGCAACAAGGGATTAAACAAATTGCATAAATCTGGATTATTGCCTAAGAAACTTGTTGATATTATATTCTGTGAACATTGTGTGTTAGGCAAATCTACCAAGCTTAAATTTCCTGTCTCTATTTATGTTGCTGATAATCCTTCAGAATATGTGCATTTTGACCTATGGGGGCCATCACAAGTCCCCACTACAAGAGGCATGAGATATTTTATTAGCTTCATTGAGAAGTACTCAAGGAAAGTTTGGATAAGTCTTCTGAAATCAAAGGATCAAGCCTTCGATGCCTTTAAAAGGTGGAAGCTAATGGTAGAGAGTCAGCCTAATCACAGACTTAAATGCTTCAAAACTAACAATGGTCTAGAGTTTTGTAACACGAAGATTAATGAATATTGTCAATTACATGGGATAAAAAGACACTTGACTGTACCTGGAACTCCACAACAAAATGGAACAGCTGAAAGGAATAATAGAACTCTACTTGAAATAGTTAGATGCAAGTTGATTAGTTCTGCTCTAAAAAATTCTTTATGGGGTGAAGCTGTTTTAACTACTGCATATCTTGTCAACAGATCTCCTTCAAGTGTTATCAACTTTGAGACTCCCCAATTCAAATGGACAGGGAAGCAACCTAGCTTAGCTTATTTGAAACATTTTGGTTGTGCAGCTTACCCATGTAAGTGAGGGAAAGCTCCAACCAAGGGCTTTGAAAGGCATATTGCTGGGCTACCCTGAAGGAGTTAAGGCCTACAGGGTGCTACTCTTGCAACCTAGCCCATACAAAGTGATAACAACAAGAAGTGTGAGATTTAATGAAGATATTTTCCCTCTAAAAACTGAACTAACAACTTATCCTGAGTTGACAAGGTACCATTGAGAAGACCAAAGAGTTGATTCCTGATGAAGATGATTCCTCAAATGGTGAAGATTATGAGCACGACAATGGAAGGATTGTTTTATCAGCTAAGAAAGCTACAAATTCCACATTACATGGGGGGACAACATGAAGGAGAAGATAAAACTACTAAGGAAGAAACAAAGGAGATGGCCACACTACAGATTCTGAAGAAGATGAGCCACATACTGCCTCTCCAAAGAATGTTCCTCCTCTTACTTCTCCTCCTCCCTTTCCTATTTTTGGTGATGTAAATGGCCGTTCTAATGACTCCCAAAAGAAGACCTCTGTTTTCTCCTCCCCCACTTCTGATTTTCATGCTTCTAATGTTCCTGCATTACCATCCTTGCATGATTATCAGTTGATTAGGGATAGGCAGCCTAAAACTATCATACCAAATAGGAAGTACACATCATATATTGTGGAATATACATTCTTAACTACTGATTATGTTAGGCATCCTACTACTCCTAGCTCGTATGAATCTACCATTAGGAATAGCTATGCCAAAGAGTGGCTAGCTGCAATGAAGGAAGAAATGGAATCAATGTACACAAACAAAATGTGGACATTGGTTCCAAGACCTCCCAAGACCCGGCTCATTGACTCTAAATGGGTCTTTAAGCTAAAAGAAGGTCTAAGCCCAAGTGAACCCCCTAGGTTTAAAGCTCGGCTCGTAGCCAAAGGGTTCTCCCAAAGAGAAGGCATAGATTATAATGACATTTTCTCTCATGTAGTTAAGTACAAAACTATGAGATTAATGCTTGCTATCTGTGCTGTGTTTGATTGGGCCGGAGCTTGAGCAAATGGATGTTAAAACTGCTTTTTTGCATGGGTCTCTTGATGAAACCATCTATCTGAAACAACCTAAAATATAAAAAAGAACGATTTGGAGGATTTGGAGGATCCAGAAGCCCTAATTGAATCAGGAAATTAATTAAAACCTTACCCGTCCAAAAGAACCGCTCGAGCCCTTGAGCAACGACGTCGTCACAGCGCCGCCGTTGAGGCGTCGACGTGGAGGGAGAGGCCGGTTCGGAGGATCCAGAAGGCTTGGAAGCAGAGGGAGGTGGAGTCAGCGATGAAAAGGCGAGGGAAGAAGGCAGGGAGGAGAGAGGAGAAGGCAGAGATCTGGTAGGAGACGGAGTCAAGCCTGCCCTCAAGGGCGGAGGAGTGGGAAGGAGGCGGGGGAGTGGCGGAGATCTGAGAGAGAGGAGCGTTCGCTCTCAGATTTTGAGAAGTGGGGGAGAGGGAAGAAGCGTAGAAACACCAACATCTAAACATAAAAAAAATTAACCCGCCTATCCGGTTTCCACTAAATGCCAAAATTTTTCACTTTAAGATTTTACACTCTATTACAATTTTACACCCTAACTCTTCCATATATATATATATATATATATGGAATAATCCTGATATACGATCGCATAATTCGTTGATACGATCGAATAATCTAAATATGCCATCGAATAATTTAAAGAGAGTGAACTACACACGCCCCTAATTCATCAAGTGGGCAAAAAAAAAAAGATGTGGGCCCCACTGTTTTTTAATTAAAAAAAGCTGAAATTGAATATTAATCTCAACCATCTATTTCATTAAATCATTGATCCTGATTTGTTCACATGATACACGTTAATAGCTGAGTACACCGGAATCAACATCTCTCTCTATATATAGAAACAATAGATAGATTTCTATATTATATGGTGATATATGTACCATAGCAAGTTTCGCGTGCAAAAATGATGATCAAAAAATTTTTACGCATATAAATTCAGTCAATTTTTTACCATATAATTCACAAAAGTGATGATCATATAAATTTTACGCATAAAATTTGATTTGTTTCCCTTTTACCTACTACTCAAACAAATAACTGATTAATTGTGTAAGTTATTTCTTACAGTCAATTGATTTTGAATTTGTTCCTGACTCCCGTTTTATGCATAGACACTTGGGACCGGTAGACAAGTCTCCTTGAATTTGGTAAATATAGATCGGTCATTTGGGTTCGAACCGGAAATTTTTGGGTACTACCCTCAAGTGTCATTTTCAGTTGAACTATTCCGGAATGGTAAGTGGGTAAGACTCCCGTTTATAGCGTACGGCAATCGAACCAAAGTGTTCCATGCTTAATGAAGACGACAGAAATTTACAACAAGATTGGTGGGCTCAAGGTTTGGGTCATAAGGTGGCCCAATATAATAAAGGCCCAATGATTTGACATGTGCTTTTCCCACTTTGGCTTCAATCCTGACAAAAACATTGGACGCTCCTCATCATTTTCCACCTCTTCTTCTTCTCTTTTTTTCATGTGAAGGTTTTGGAATTTTGATGGCTGTCTTCCACTTATTTCAAATTTTCATTTTCTTATATGTAATTATTAATGTCAACATAATAGGTCTTAACAAAGGTGAATTACATGCTTAAAATTACTCAAAAGGGAAAATAAGTCATTTTGGGATATATTTCTTATTAAATAAAATATATCCCTTCATATATTTTGATATTTATTTCACAACAGCTGTCATTACCATTATTAATAGAAGTCAACCGTTCAAGATTTTGATAGCTTAGTGTAAATAGGTCATTTAAAAGATCGACTCTTCCATCTGACCAAAAAAAAAAAAGATTGACTCTTCCATTCACAAGCAATTAAATATTTTTAAGATGACTCAAATATCAAATCTTTTAATATGAGGTATAACACCACCATCTGTATATGATTTTTTCTAATAAAAAAAATGAAGATATAATAGTATATTTGTAATTAACACCCTTAAAAATATACAAAATGTCAAAAGAACATATTTAAATTAATGAAAATGATGGTTTAATTATCAACTCGTTCTGCCTTTTCTAAACACATTGGGTGTGTATGGCACCGGTAAAACCCGGTTAAAAAGTGTGAAATTATTAGCTGTTAAAAAAATAAATGGGTTTAAATGGTGTGTGAGAACAACAAATAAGCTATAATCAGTTAAAAAAATGGTTTAAAAATAAGCTGTAGATTGAAGCTTATTTTGGAGTTTATATTCCGTAATTACTATTTTACCCTTTCTCTTTTATCTTATTTGGTTTGAAAGCACCACAATACTCCTGATAAAAACCAAATAAACTCCACTTTTTACAAATAAACTGTTTTTCGTCCCATACGGAGATTATGTTGTTGTT